>JAXBDA010000635.1:0-76461 GCA_036023075.1 Gaultheria prostrata | reverse complement strand
CTCTTACTTTTCCCTCATATATTATATTTTATTAAAAATAGGGAGGATAATAGGGAGTGTTGTTGGAGTGTTGATAGAAAAAGTGTCAAGTTATAATAGATATATGCACTGTACACTGCCTAATTTATCAACTCATTGTTGGGGTTGCTCTAAATGGGGGGGATTTTAGGGAGATACTATTCATTTTTGTATTTTAGGGAGGGGTTTAGGGAGTCTCTTGGAGCCTAACTTTGGGGTTTGGCTCCCTAAAATAGAGATGAGAGCCAATTTAGGGAGTTTGTTGGGGATGCCCTAAGGGCATCTCCAGTAATAGAGTTAACATTTTGATGTTATATTACACAAAAGTGTGAAAAGTGGGTCCCATTTTTGTGTTGTTACGACTAATTATGTTGTTAACTTATATACACTATACACTTCCCATCCAAACCCTTAAGTTACGGACTCCATCCAGACCTCATAGTTCCGGACCAAATCTCGACGATCCGAACCGTTAGATGTGTTTAAAACGTGTTTTTAAGGTCCAACGCGAGGATTTGTCAAAAAACAAATACCCGGAAGGGCTTGATCGGAGCAGTTTTTGATAAAACGCTATATACGGTTCGGATCGTCAAAATTTGGTCCGAAAAGTGAGGTACAAATAGTGGTCCAGATTTAAAAAAAAATCTGGAATCAGCCCACTATACATATTTGGCAACTAACACAATTAGTTTTCCAAAACCAACAAACCAAGCCACACAAAAACATAACATCGCCTCCCCGAGAAAACAAAATCTAACAAAGCCAATGCGAGCGTGCGTCAATGTGACATGCGTGATAAGAAAATCAAAAAAAAAAAAAAAAAAACAAAGACCCTCAAAAGACAAATAAACGACGACTGAACCGTCGGCCGGATCACGCCCATAAAGGCTGCTGACACAAATCAATTAGCCATAGCCAGGAACCTAAAATAGCAGCGCGTATACCATCCCAACACAAAACAACCTCGCACAACAAAAATTGTATCCAAAACCCCCTCGGATAACAAACCGGAGTAAAACAAATGCCAAGAAAGGCAGCATTAATGTGTGTATGTTAGTGGCGTAGCTAGAAAATTGTTCCAGTGAGGGCACAATAAAAAACCGTCAATACTTTTGTTGTGTAAAAAAAAGAGTAAATTACCTATATATCCCTTCGACTTTATGCGAAATGTCATTTTGGTCATTCATGTTTCAATTTCGACATAAAAAACCTTCAATTTACGAATTGGTTGCAATGTGATCCAAATCTTGATTTCTGTTAGTTGTATGAACGGAAAAAGTACCACCTGCCATCCACGTGACCAATATTGAGGGCATAAATGCCTTTTCCTCTCCCAAACCCTCCCCATTCCCATTTGTACTCGTTTCCCCCTCTCATCTCTGTCGATTACGAGAAACGACCCAAACCCTAACTCCAAAATCGAACAAAACCCAACATCGGAAAAGCGATGAAGTCATGATTCGCAGCTGTAGGTAGGACGATCGAGAGGTAAACACAATGTTTTGGTTGAAGAATGGCAAGGCATGCAAACCCAGCCCTAGGTAAGTCTTGATTATGGTTTTTTATGCACTTAAAAAAGGAATTTTCTGGCATTTTTATATTTTGTACCTTGTTCAATAATCGAGAAGCACAATAGTTGTGTCATTTGTTTAATTCTTTTATGTTCATTAGGGTTTACTTTATCACATTTTTTACTGATTGTCGTCCCACATTGGGATTTTCAAAGTGCATAACCGGAGCACTACTTCTCAATACAGATTCATCATGGGGTAAATTTGTTAAAATCCCTAGAATAAATTATGTGGGTGGGTCTATTGATTACGTAGATTACTTTACTGCCACCCTGATAGATTTGGGTTATTAGAAATGGGTGATATTGTTGAGAATTGGGGTTCTAAACCTACTAGCTTTGGGGTTCTAAACCTACTAGCTTTGGGGTTCTAAACCTACTACTTCCACCTTCATTCATGTACCTAGTTCATCAGATCAGAATGATGAGAAGCAGCAGCACAATCATCCAAGACATCACCAAAGCCGCAATGTAAAGCCTCTCCCTTGCCCTGTAGCTTGCCACGTTGTTCTCCAACAAATTGATCCTCCTCAGCAATCCGAGTATGATTTGCCTTGATCTTTCACACATGGGAGGGTCAAACCAAACAAAAAATCCACACGACCCAATTTCCTGTGAAAATTAAAATCAGAAGAAGATTATTACGGAAAAACCTCCAGATTTCTGGCATTGTAACAAAAGAAAAAAACGAGAAGAAGATTATCAATGAACTCATACCCCAGATTTCTGGCAGTGGAGAAACCTCATTCTCAGATTTGTAGACGTCCAAGAGGTGGTCAAGCGAATAGGGGTGCCACAAGCACAGAACCTTCGGTCCAACCTATGACGGTTTCCTATCTGGGAGCAGGACGACTGTAGACACCCCAATTTAGACCCTCTACGATTCTCGAACCACGGCCTAAACAGCCTCCTCGATGATGAAAATAAGGTCGAAATACCTTGATAAATGCTTGAAATAATGCTCTAATCAACCTTTGCAAATTCAACCTAAAACCCTAAAAAAAAACCCTTGAACATCCAAGCCACAAACCCAAAAATTTTCCAAACTTCAAAAATCCTACTCACCCACACCCCAACCAAAAATTCTCAAGAGCAGAGTAGCATTTGGGCGCACAAATAGCATTTGGCACAAATAGCATTTGGCACAAATAGCATTTGTGCGCACGAATGCTATTTGTGCGCACGAATGCTATTTGTGCGCATGAGTTGATTCCTGCACGCCAAGTCCGTACAATCATCTTGCAGACAAATTTGATGATGAGGAATCGATTCTTGAGCATCCCAAACGTTCCTCCCTTGTTTCCAGGACTCCTCTGGCTTTTTCTTGAACCTTTGAGACCCTCCAAGCCTATATATAACCCCTCCTCCCTCCATTTCACACCCAAGACTTTCTCTCTCTCTTTCTCCTACATTTCCAGCTTCCTATACATACTATCTCTCTCTAACCCACTCCTTCACTCAAAAAATCTAAATTCAAGCCTGAGAAAATCAAAATATTGATTTCTCAACATTTTCTCTATTCATATTCACATATTCCAGTCAACCCAAATTACCTAAAACCTTCTGGAAACCATACTTCCAAGCCTCAACCCTAACATTTTCACCTACAAAGCCTACCACCTTCAACAATCAAGTTCAAAGGAGTAAGCTTTCAAGCATTTTTAAAGGTAAAAAGAATTGGCCTTAGGGTCATTATTTGGCCCTTGAGGGGACTTCTCTGGGTATATTTTCAGCCTTTTATGTTAATTTGTACCCAAAATCAAGCCCATATTACGTCAAAATTATTTTTCACGAATCAAACCCTGAAAAGCATTTGGGCGCCCAAATGCTATTCGGGCGCCCAAATGCTCTCCTGGAGCTCATTTTTCAAAAATCAATTTCTACACTGATTTACAAAAATTCTGTGGTTCCCGTTTTATTTTTACTTCATAATCATATTAACTTTGCATGGGGAAAATCATTCTGATCAAAATAGGTTTTCATGTTGGGGTAAACTTTTCAAAATCAAATCTGGGATAGCACTTGGGCGCCCAAATACTATTGGTGCACCCAAGTACGTTTCAGTAGTAATTCTCTCCATATTTATTTTATCCATCATTTTTCTGTAAAAATTCGTGATTTCTAATTTGGTTTGTTCATTACTTTTCTGTTCATTTTACCTATAGCTAAAATAAAAAGGGCCACTTAAATAATCATCCTCTAATGCACTTGAAATTAGAAAATCATCCTCAGCATTCTAAGGAGTTATGTTTCCATCCCGAGATTCAAATAAATCCCAAAATGCCCTTGTAGATATATATAAATATATAATAAATAACATTTTTGGGGAATGAGGACTAAATTAAAAGTTGCTTATATAAGGGGGTAGAAAGTGGACTGATTTCAAATTTAGGAGGTCCTGGACTGCAATTACAGTATTTGGGGATAAAATCCAAATCCCTAAAATCACTCGTCTGTTTTCAATCCCTAATATTACGGCAGAAATCCCAGATGAAGAGAAAGCCAATCCACCATTCTCGCCATCCCGATCAAACCCAATCATTGAACACTCGACGTCTCGCCATCGTCCTTCCACCATCCTAATCGTCCACCTTCGCCGGAAATCATCCTGAAATTGGAAGAGAAGGCTCATAGTGACTCCATTGCTTTCATCGAACTGGTACCTAATCAAGGGGAATTTCTTCATCAACAAAAAGGTAAACCAAATCCTTCGTAAAATGAAGAAACCAAATCCTTTAAAATGCACAATAGTTATGTTTTTTATTTAAGTTTGATGGAGGTTTAGGAAAAGCAAGGATTGGGGTTAGTTTTCTTCCATAAATAAATGATCAAAGGAGGATTCGGCCATTGAAGTATAACTTGGGAAGCTTTGCAAAAGGTTTGATGAGAAGGATAGACCAAGGGTTGGAATGCATCATATCAAATCAAGCTTTTTGAACCAAAATTTTACTCAGATTAAGGATTGGAGCTGACCTTAGTAGTTTGCTTTGTATTGAATCAAATTCTTGTTAATTAATTAGTAGTACTTCATTCTTCGCCATCCCGATCAAATTCTTGTTAATTAATGTAGTACTTCATTCTTCTATTGAATCATGAAGTTTTGGGATGGATTTGGATTTGTATTTGTATTTGAAGTTTTTGGAAGGATTTGAATCATGTTCCTTTCATGCAGATTCTCACAAAAAGGGAACTCGCATATCTGATTAGATCCGTATATCATTTTTTACCATGATTATTCTTGATTTTACCATATTTAATGAGTTTCAGTTATTTTTTACCATGGTTATTGGTTCTTTACCTCTTTTTTTTTATCATGATTATTAAAAAAAAAAATAGGATCGTGTATATATGTAGATATCATTTTTTTTACCATGATTATTCCTAATTTTACCATATTTACTGAGTTCGAATTGATGTTTTCACCACAATTACTCGGTTATTAGTTTACCTTTGCCATTTTTTTTACCATGATTATTCGAAATTTCTCCATCTTTACTATGGTGGTATTTATTTTTACCATAAACTTGGTGTTTGGCTCATGTATGCCCATTTTTACCATATTTACAGGCGCGAATTTAATTTTTTTTTATCATGTTCCGTTTATTTTACTATGTTTGAACATTTCCATTTTTATTTTAACCATGACTATACGAAATTAAGGGATGAGTTTGTTGTGGCTTTTTGAATTATCAGGCTTTTTGTATTTTTTTTCTTTTAGTTTCAAATTTCATCCATTTAAAATGGAAACCAAATCAATGGGATTTAGTTGTTTTGAATGTTCGAAATTTTTGAAGATATAATCAATCTCACTAATTTAGGAAGACAATATTCACATATATATGAATATCTTATTAAAAGGGTAAGATAGGTAATTTACACTCTAAGAGGATGAAAACATAAGTCCATAAAATATGGGGGATGAAAATCTAAGTGGTATCCAAAAAGCGGATGAATAATTAATTACCTCAAATAAAAATAATCAGTTTGTCCATTTTAGAAAATAAAAAGAAAGGCAAAATATTTTCTAAACATATTGCAAATCATTAGATTTTAAAGAATTAAAGTTGGTTTTGGTTGAGTTCATCATATCAATGCATTTCATATATATTTACATGCACGCTGCATTTATTCATACATGTTCAAATTCATTTTAATTACATTTCTATCCTGTTACGTGCATCAAGTTTCACTATAAAATATTTTATAAAATCCCACAAACATTAAAGTAGAGACCGATTTTGTCGGGCGAGGGGGGTGCCGTAAAACCCTTCTCCTTTCGTAACCTGGCTCCGAACCCAAGAATTTTCTGAAAATGATCAAAGCCTTTTTCTGAAAACGGCACGGAAGTCATAATTTTCAAAAATGGTTTCTCGGGTAATTTTCCACAAACCCGGGTGGCGACTCCAAAAAATCAAAAAAAAAATCAAAATCAAAATTTCAAATCAAATCAGCAAAGTTGGGAGCTCGTTGTGGCAGCGTCCACAACGACATTGCAAAGGGCTAGGGTAGATTTTGGGGACTTGCACAGGTGGGTTTTACATATAGGGGAGAGGGGGGACCATTTTTGGCGGGAGTATTTCCCTCCCAGAGACCTGAGTGGAGAAACCTCTTTCCCAGATTTGTAGACATCCAAGAGGTGGTCAAGTGAACAGAGGTGCCATAAGCACAGAACCTTCGGTCCAACCTGTGACGGTTTCCTGTCTGGGAGCAGGATGACATTGCAAAGGGCTAGGGTAGATTTTGGGGAATTGCACAGGTGGGTTTTACATATAGGGGGGGGGACCATTTTTGGCGGGAGTATTTCCCTCCAAGAGACCTGGGGTGAAGGGAGGGAGGGTTTGGGAGAGGAAAATAAATTTATGCCCTCAATATTGGTCACGTGGATAGCAGATGGTACTTTTTCCATCCATACAACTAACAGAAATCAAGATTTGGATCACATTGCAACCAATTCGTAAATTGAAGGTTTTTTATGTCGAAATTGAAACATGAAGGACCAAAATGACATTTTGCGTAAAGTCGAAGGGATATATAGGTAATTTACCGTAAAAAAATCTCTTTTCTTTAAGAATCGTACATGACTTGATTTTCATTTAAACTTTTCTTTTAAGATACATTCCCTTTTAAATTGTGCATAACTATCACATTATCTTCAACGCAAAAAAAAGAGGAGCTGTAGATAGATTTTAGAAGAAAAAGAGAAATAATAGAGAATGTAAAGGGGAGTCTCCCCTTAACTTTCATTTTATGATAATTAATATAATAATTATAATTTTGCAAACACGTAATAGTTTCGAGGCAAAAATTCAGTGAATTGAGGTTTGCTTCTCAATAATTAATTATTCAATGGTCCTGAGGCGTCACCGTGTGGTGCCCTAACGCCCTTCCCCATCACTTTTTTTTTTACTTGCCTTAAACATGACATATTTAGGTGAAACTCATATATTTAGTCTTGAGTCCTACATAAATATGTACAGGAGAGCGGCTATGTAGTAATGCCCCAAGAGCAAAAACTCTTTTTTTTTTATCAAGTTTCTCTCTCTTCTGGTGGATTACAAAGCTCTTCCTCGCTTGAAGGCGCTCGAAGAGTTGAGCGGCCGTCGGCCAGAGCACTCAATTAATAACTTTTTCTATAAAAAAAAGTGAAATACTAATGGAACTTCATATATTTTTCTTCACTGGTCCTCATGTGTCCTCCGCCGCTAGCTGGTGTATGTGCTTGCATGATTAAACCAAAAAAAGGCCAACAAAGATAAACCAATGAAAATAAATGACAAAACTCGACGCCAGAAACCACAATGCAACATCGGAAACCACGACAGAACAACGGTGTGATGGCAACTGAACAATAGAGATGACAATAATAGGTCGACGGCAACCCAATGATAGGAAAGGAACAGGATTGACGACAAGTGGGCGCGTTTTTTCACTAGTCATTTTCATTGCTCTTCGATTGTTTTTCGAAATAGAACTCTATGTTTTAATTGTCTACCTATATATTGTGGAAGAATAATAGGGTTTCCATAAAGTTTTGCAATTCTTGTAGTAGCAATGTTGAGTTTTTGTTTTACACAACTTACTTCTTTTTATAAATTCATCTGTAATGTTGTCATTGGACTATCTTTTAAATTTTTTTGGAATGCTAGATAGATTCGGACCTGGATCAGGTCGATTCTTTTTTGAATTTCTATACTCACAATTCTCTAGAAGCCAGAGGCGATTCTTCTATTCTTTTGTACATTATTTTGTTGAGAAGACAGAGCGACCGATCGATGACATGAGGCGGTGGTTGGAGTGCTATTAATAAAATTTGTTCCGTAGATAATGTTTCCTTCTGGGAAGTTCTCAATTTCAACTCTACAGAATATTTGATCTTTTGCTTTTTGCTAATCTGTCGATTTCCTTCACATCATAAACTAAACTTAGCAAGCACAATAGATGACTCAAACCCCTCCCTATCTCTATTTTAGGAAGTCAAACCTCAAAACCAAGCCCCAACAGATTACCTAAACAGAATTTTACCTCTAGGTCTAGAAAAGAGACATCTAATTACAATTAAGGTAAGTTAATTTTTTTTAATTACCATTAAGGTAAGTTATTCTTTTTGGGGTTTAGGTTTAGGGTGCACTTTCGTATTATAGGGTTTTAGTGGTTTATGCACTTTCATAGCGTACCCTAGATTTTAGGCATTTTCATAAAGTACCCTATGACTAAGGGTACCCTAGTCATAGGGTACCCTAGGTTTTAGATTTAGGGTGCATTTTCGTATAATAAGATTTTAGTGGTTTATGCACTTTGATAGGGTATCCTAGAGTTTTAGGCATTTTTATAGGGTACCCTAGGGTTTAGGTTTATGCACAGGGTACCCTAGGATTTTAGCACTTCCATAGGGTACCCTAGGATTTAGGTTTAGAGTGCACTTTCCTATTATAAGATTTTAGTGGTTTAGACACTTTTATAGAGTATCCTAGGGTTTTAGGCACTTTCATAGAGCACCCTAAGTTTAGGTTAAGACAGTTTCATAAGGTACCCAAGATTACATAACTCACAAAAAGTTGGCAGATTGCTTTGAATCAAACCTCAATTGTAAAATGCACATGTGAGAGAGAGAGTTGCTTTGCATTGACTTTTCCGTGCGCGTTGCTTTGCATTGACTTTTCCGTGGGACTTGTACCTGGCGGTGCACCCTCAACTTTTCCTGTACCGGCCCGTGTTTTTCCCTTACCTAAGTCCCTCCTTAAAATACTCTGATGAATACTAGTGTTTAGGGAGCTACTATTCACTCCTCATCTATTTTTTAATCTTTTTTTCTTTTCTTTCTCTCTCCTCTCTCTCCTCTTTATGTGTATAATATATATTATATGTATTAGTTTATATTATTTAATTTGTATAGAGAGAGTAATAGAGAAGATTGTTAGAGTATTGAAAGAAATATGAGTAAGTAAAATATTATTCACCAATCTTTTTAGGGAGGATTTGTGTCCTCATTGTTGGGATGGGGATGCCCTAACATCATCATCATCATCATCTCCTCCTCCGGTTGTTATTCCCTTCATAATGATTTGTTCATCAGTTTTGTAGTGCCCTTCCTCATTGGCCAAGAAATGGTGTCATGTTACAAAAATTGGGCCGTTGGTCTAAATATTTACACTGAAGTTTTAGTGTGTTGTGCATTATTCGGCTGTCCGATTGTGTTTTGGACTGTCCGGATATATTTTGATTTTTTTCCGATAAAAGTAAATCAAAATTACCGAATGCATCCAAGTTGTTCAAAACATGATTGGACAGCCGAGGAGTGCACAACACCCACCCCAATTCCTGCAACATATTACATTATTCTCTACCCAAATTTTTTTACCTATTTTGTTTTTTTATAATGGTATCCACAGCTTGTTTGCAATGACTAATCCTAAACTGTAAGGCCCCGATTGGATGGAGGATTAATTAGAAGGGGATAAGTTATAGAGGGAGGAGGATAAGATAAGAGGAGGTATTATTTTTGGAGGGTTGATCCACATTGATGTGATGTTCATGGAGGGAAATAAAAAATAGTTGGTTTGGATGGAGGTGTGCCAAAAAAATTATACCCCTTTATCCCCCTGTTGGAGATAACTTTTGGAGGTGCGAAAATTTATACCCCTGTATTTTTGCCCAGACAAACCATGCTAAATGTGTCACATCAGGCCTTATACCCCCTCCAAAAGTTATCACCCTTCCTTTAACCCCATCCAATCGGGCCCTAAAGTTAACCAAAGCGTAAACCAAATATGACTTGAATCATAACAATAAGATCTCACTGGAGCCTATCAAGCAGTGTTTTAAAACCGGACCGGACCGACCGGCTTGACCGGTTGAACCGTTGACCGGCCTAAGCTCCGGTCCGGTTCATCAAAAGAACCGTTCTTTTTTCAAAACCGGCTTATTTTGAGAAAATCGCTTGACTAGAATGGTTTAACCGGTGAACCACTCAACCCGCCTACGAGTCAGTCTGACAGGACCGCTTGTTTTCAAATTTTTTTAACTCCTTGTTGAACCCTCTCGTGCGCTGCATTTAACGCAATCCAATCTAACTGCTTGAGCTGTTGCGCAATACGTGGCTTCTAATGTAGCTATGTATTGATAACCTTTTATAGATCTTGAAACCACGCCTCAGATTGTCATTTAGGCCCCATTCTACTAACTCAAAAGCCAAAAGTCAATTTTTTATGTTTTTCGAGACAGGTCATTCCCTCACAATATATCACATAAAAAATCATAAAAAGCCAACGCATTTTTCGAGCTCACACATAAAAAAGCTAAAAAACCGAAAAAAACCAAGTTAGCGGCACACCCCCTTAGGCGATGTGGGACTAAGTTGAAAATGCCCAATTCCCCTCTTTCACTTTGAAAAATAAGAAATGCACATATGTATCTAATTTTCCTTTTTTTTTCAATATATATTAATTATAATTATGACATCACGGTTCGATAGCGATTCGACCGGTGACCCGTACACCCGGTCCCTTTTCCGGTTCGCTCACCAGTCCAGGTTTTAAAGCTTTGCTATCAAGGTGAAGTATACCTCTGTAGTGCACTGACACAAAACCGGAGAGCCACTTCCCCATCCAATTTTCAGCATTTTGTGGTCCCATATTGTTCATTTGATAAACCTTGCAAAGAACCTCAATTTTAAGAATAAGCTTCATCGGACATCGCTTGCTACATGAACAGATCACACATGTTTAAGAATATACGGACGGTGGATGATTGGTTCGGCTACACTAGTGTGATTTGTTAATGTAGTAATCGATGTCTTTTTTTTTTTTTAACACAGAAATAAGAAGATTATATCGACGAAAGCCCAACGGCACTTAAAAAATGGAATTCATTACGAAGATCTTGGACAAAGCCAAATTAATCATCTAAATGGAGAACAAGAAACACCCAAGGCAATTGATGTGTTTCACCCCAACCCAAACATGGCTTGACGCAAACAACGACACTTACAAGATTCATACCTACTAATCGATGTCTGACCAAGCTGACTTTTAACCCGAAATTGTGTTTTTTGTGATGTTTACGAGAGTAACGAGATCAACCATCTAGATCATTCTTGCAAGATCGGGATGAGTAGATAAATGTTGAAAATTGAACAAGAATGTAAGATTATTGACTAGACTAGATGAGCGCCGACTCGCCGGTGCCGTGTCTGCTTGTTCTTCTTACTCCTCTTCCAAAAACTAAGTGCTCGTTAACTAAGAGGGTGTTTTGGAGCTTAATTTTGAAAGTTTACATTTTATGTTAGTATTAATTTTAGCGATTTGGAAGTCACAGATGATAATGCATATTGTATATTGCAGTAATCAATTATCAAAACTGAGTGATAGAGCCACGATTTAAAAATCAACTTTAGAAGAAGCATTTGGATGATCATTTTACATTTTGCAATTAGTGCATTCGAGCCGGAAGACTAATGTATCCATGATATTTCCTCAAAGGCATATCCATTGTGCATGCATCGTAAGAAAGGGTAATATGGTGGAAAAATATGTACGTCATAATCTAAACTTTCTATTTTACTCTAAACTGGTTCGGCTGTGTTCGTTTTGTAGTTTAGTTTAGTTTTGATGATGTGAAAAGGTGTAATGAGTGGAGAGAGATAGAGAGAGAAATGAAGAAAATGATGATGTTAACAAAACAAAACTAAAACTAAACCCCCTAACCGAACAGGGTATATCATCCGTATACTCTCAAAGATTCACTAGGAAAATCCAAACCTGCTATGGGTACACAAATTCGCGTACGCTAAATGCAGTCAACGCATTTTAACCGTCCAAAATAGAAATCAATTGTCTGAATTTTAAATAAACTATTCTATTCGCGCAAAGAGTATAAAACTATTCACGCGAAAAGTTTATTTAAAATCCGAAACGTCAAAAATGCTTTTGAATCGTTAAGATGCACAGTCCACGCATCGGCGTACGTACGTGTCCATACTCATACTAGCACTTTTGAGGAAAATCCAAACTAAAAGATGTAGTAGCAGTATACTAAAACATTTTTTGTATTGGTTCAACGGTGGGCAGTTAGTTGGGCCAGTTCACATGCACTTCAACTATTTATTTTTCCGGTCAGGTCAAAACTGATCATTCACGTCGGGTCCGGAGTTCACAAAGATATTTCTCCCTGAAATTGAACCAAAAAAAAAAAAAAAGTACTCAAGTAAACTGTTTTAAAAGGGAAAAAATAATTACTGAAAAAATGGGTGGCAAAAAAAAAAGACAAAAAGCTTTGTAAAAGAAAACCCCCTGAGAGGAGAGAGAGAGAAGGGGGGCTCGGGGGAATCCCAATGTACAGATAGATAGATAGATAGAGAGACGAGAGAGAGAGATTGAGAGTTGAGTGTGCACTGTGTGGTGGACTCCCTCTGCTCCTTGTCCCAATTCATCTGAAAAAACAATTACTTTCCCCTTTCTTCTCTCTCATCTCTCTCTCTCTCTCTCTCTCAAATTAATAATACTTTGATTCATTTTCTCTCTCTTGGATGCAAGGATCTGAAGATAGATTCGATCTCCGATTATATAAAACACCCCTACAGATCTACAGTTAAACCCCACACCTCATGACACCGGATCGCACCGGAATGTCCGACGACGACGGCATGCCGTCGCCCTCCACCAATTCCTCCGGCGGCGGAGGGGACTACGCGTATCAGGTCCTCGACAACGTCCTGGACCACGTGCTCCTCTTCCTCACCGCCCCGCGTGACCGCAACGCGGCCTCGCTGGTGTGCAAGTCCTGGTACCGTGCGGAGTGCCTCACCAGATCGGAGCTCTTCGTCGGCAACTGCTACGCCGTCTCCCCACGCCGCGCCACGGCGAGGTTCGGCCGAGTGAAGGCCGTGACGATCAAGGGGAAGCCGAGGTTTGCGGACTTCAACCTCATGCCTCCGGATTGGGGCGCGCACTTCGCGCCGTGGGTCGTCGCCATGGCCTCGTGCTATCGTGCGCTCGAGAAGGTTTGCCTCAAGCGGATGTCGGTCACGGACGACGATCTCGAGGTTTTGGCTCGTTCGTTTCCGTGTTTTAAGGAGCTCGTGCTCGTCTGTTGCGACGGGTTTAGCACCATTGGGCTCGCCGTGGTTGCCTCCAATTGTAGGTCAGTACAGTTTATTGAACTTCTAGGGTTTTTGTTTGTCTATAGTAGTGGCCCAGCCCCTTTGGATTGTGAGAAAGGAAGGGGCCAATCTAATAAGTGAATCCAAATGAGTGATTTGGAGAGAAACTCTAATCCGTTGGATTTGTGGTACGTGTATAGATCCGTCAATCTTTCAAATAGCTTGCTGTTTAATTGTTCTAGTGGTGTTATTTGAGTAAATCTTGAAAGTAAACCTCCGTTTGGTTGGTAGATTTGTAGTGGAGTTATGTGAGGTTTAAACCTCAAACACAAGTCGTTTTACTGTAGGTTGCTTGTGAAACCAGGGTGTGAATTAGGACTGATAAATGGAAAAGGGTACTCGAATTCAAGCTTGTGTTAGCTCGTTGAAGGTTCGTTCAAGATCGGGTTTTTACATAAACAAATCAAGTTTGAACATTTTTTTGAAGCTTGTTAAGTTTTTAGACCAAGCACAAAGAAGCTACTACTTGGCTGGTTCAGCATATGATGTATAAAAAATTGAAGCTACTCGAGATCAACTCGTGTTCGGCTAATTAAAGCTCGTTTGGGTTTGGTTCGTCTCATTAACCAGCCAAGCTTGAAAGTATTACGAAGCTCGTTAAGTTTTCAAACCAAACTTGGACAATCAGCTGCTCGGCAGCCTCGGCTCGCTTATCACCCTTATTTTATATCCATCATATTAACTAGTCATTTCAAATCCATCATAATAAAGCTTCCAAATCTAAATTTGGGAGATTCTTTTTTAATAACCAGAGTCTAATTGGTTCATTTCGCATCTGTCCAAATGGATCGTACAGCATACACTTGTTCCTTTCCTGGTGCTAATTAAATGCCCAACTAAAAATGGCATGAATTTGCAATGAGAGATAGTGTGATAGCTTTTAGCTACACACATTTTCACGTACCTACAAAGAGAAGCGTGTTTGGTTGTATGTATTTGGGTTCCTACTCGCATGCTTGGTTTATGACTAGAGATTGGGCAGATGGTGTAATGTGAACTCTCCAGGAGGATAATCTTATTGTTTCCTGATTCCTCCTCATATGACTTATCTCAGGCAACTTCGAGTACTTGATCTGATTGAGGATGATGTTAGAGACGACGAGGTGGATTGGATTTCATGTTTCCCAGATGGCCAAACTTCTCTCGAGTCCCTTATTTTCGATTGCGTGGATTGCCCCATAAATTTCGAGGCACTTGAACGATTGGTAACGAGATCTCCTTCTTTGAAGAAACTTAGATTGAACCGGTACGTCAACATTAGGCAGCTTTACCGTCTGATGATTCGAGCGCCACAGCTCACACATCTTGATACAGGGTCATTTAGCCCTTCAGAGATTGCTGACCATGGTGATCAGGAACCAGACTATGTCTCTGCTTTTGCTGCTTGTAGATCACTGGTTTGTCTCTCCGGATTTAGGGAAATCATACCAGATGCTCTTCCTGCTCTCTACCCAGTCTGTGCTAACCTCACGTCTCTAAATTTTAGTTATGCCAACATTGATGCTGCACAACTTAGACCGGTCATACGCCACTGCCATAAACTCCAGATTTTCTGGGTATGTGATTGGGTTGTTCATTGTTTTAAATTAAATTACTCCCTTCCCTTTTACTTTTTGTCATTTTCTCTATTCTGGATCTCTGTAGAAATCGTTTGTGTTCTATTTTATCCTGGTTCAGATGATTTTGTAAACTGTTTGAAAGAATTGAGAGAATTTGATTGGTTGGAATGGTTTTGAAACATTGCTCACAAAAATAAATTATTGTTGATCCGATTATATATCACGGCTACTGAAAATGGACTAACAAAATGAAATGGAGGGAGGACGCGACTACGGTTCAATCATGAGGCTTACTTGCTATTTATAATTGTAGGTACTTGATACAATATGCGATGAAGGACTTCGTGCAGTGGCTGCGACGTGTAAGGATCTCCGTGAGCTTCGCGTGTTCCCCAGTGATGCCCGTGAGGATGGTGAAGGCCCTGTTTCTGATGTGGGCCTAGCTGTAATTGCCGAGGGTTGTAGGAAGCTGCAATCGATTTTGTACTTCTGCCAGCAAATGACAAATGCCGCTGTGATAGCAATGTCAAAGAACTGTCCAGACCTTTTGGTGTTCCGTCTTTGTATAATGGGGCGACATAGACCTGACCATATTACTGGAGAACCAATGGATGCAGGTTTTGGAGCTATTGTCGAGAACTGTAAGAAACTCACCCGACTTGCAGTATCTGGTTTACTAACTGATAGGGCTTTCAGTTACATTGGACAGTACGGAAAGCTAATTAGGACATTGTCTGTTGCTTTTGCTGGAAACACTGATATGGGTCTGAAATATGTGCTTGAGGGTTGCCCTAGGTTGCAGAAGCTTGAGATCAGAGATAGCCCCTTTGGAGATTCGGCTTTGCATTCTGGTTTGCACCATTATTACAATATGAGATTTCTGTGGATGTCTTCGTGTAGATTAACTCACCAAGGTTGCAGGGAGATCGCTGAACGATTGCCACGCCTAGTGGTGGAAGTGATCAATGGGGAAGAGAACGAAGAGATGAAGGACGATCATGTTGAAATATTGTATATGTATAGGTCCCTTGTAGGTCCAAGGGCCGATGCACCAAGATGTGTGACAATCTTGTAATAACTTGGGACGGGGTTACATGGATGTTTCATCTGTTCAAACGTATGCCTTACACTGACCCATGTTCTTTTGTGGGAAACTTGAATTCAGCGAGTTGCTTTTAAAACCCGCAAGTTCTTGAACCGATAGCTGAACATGGACAAGAATGCCACGTATGTGAGTTGGGTTGATCTGTTGGGATGGTATTCAATGCAGGAGCCTAATGTTACATTATTGTGAAAAAGCAAGCTCTAGTTGAAGATATCTGATGTCTCCGCACAGGATCGTGACCATTCTATGTTTTCCTTTTTTTCTGCTTTCATATTCATTTCATAAATAATGAAGGCCTTCTTAGCGGTAGCAAGGGACTGGTAGTGGCGCTGCACGTATAGCCGTAAAAATTGGTTAGAGGTGTGTCATATATGAGTGTGTTTAACATTGGATCAAATTGGTTGATGGTCCTGATGATTGGAGATTGAGACACTGCAATTGAGAAATGAGGTATTTTCTCTCCTCGAGTACCTGTTCATTTTGGTTCTGAATATCAGTTATTAAGACTCCAAGCTGTAGCTGGTGAGTGCTGATGCCCAGAGAATGATACTTCTTTCTTATCTAGAAATGTTGTTTTTTTTTTATTCTCCCCAGATGTGGTGTGTTGCACCCGACTTGAATTTTTTTTTGTTATTGTGAGGAAATTTTAGAATCAATAAGATGGGTAAGATGGGTAATAAACGCTAGTAGGACACTTTATTTTCCTCTCTCTCTGATATGGAATGATAAGTTTGACATTGTAGTGGCCCATTAATGATGTATGGGAAAGTAGTGTGCAAGTACAAATTGCAGGACCCTCCCCCGCGTAATTATTGGATGAGTAATTATTCAACGGTTCTGGACAACACTACGCTGTGTCTTAAGTTCTCAACACCACCACCCCCCCCCAACTATACATTCGGGCCCTGTAAAGTTAGAGCAAGTCCGGCCGTTACTCAATTTTGTACTCAAATTGGAGTAAAAGTTTCATTTGATATGAGGATCTCCAATCCTTTACTCAAATTTCAAACCCTAGTCGTCGTCGTCCACCGCTCACAACTGTCGTAACTCAAGTTTGAAACTCTTGTCTCCCTCTCCATCTCTCCATCTCCTGCCACTTTCTTCCCCCTCAAACCAAGTCCCGTCCAACTAGGCCCTTCGACCACCACAAAACTAAAGATGACGACATAGATCTTTCCGCCAACAACAAGCAACCACCAACCACTCCCGCCTACCACCAAATGCATCAAAAAAGGTCTGATCTAGATCTGCTACCCTCGCTGGAGTTGGTGATGATGTCGACAAACGCTTTCCACCAGCACCCACCACCGCCTACCGCCACAATACAGTCGTTTCAGATTTGGATCTTCCTTGATTCGCGCGAGAATTGATATGAGTTTGAGTAAGGACTGGAGATTGGGTTTTAGGACTTTTATTCAGATTTCAAATTTGGTTCAAGGTTTCCTTCAGGGTTGGAGATGCTCTTAGAGGTGTTTTGGTTGTCTTTATTCAAACCAAAAAAATATTTGCGGTGGTTACTTTGCATTGATTATTGGGTAAATCACCTAGACACCCCCTATATTATACGAAATGGAAGAAGACACCCCCTAAACTAAATAAACCTACGACACCCCCTCAACTATTTTCCGTTATCCCCGACACCCCTTCCGTTAGCAATCCGTCCACTTCCGTTAATTTTTTTGGCGAAATATATATTTATTTTCCAAATTTGCCCTCACTTATATTTTTACTTCAACATCTACCCTCTTCTTCTTCCTCCAGAAATAGGAAAGACCTAGAACAGCAGCGGTAGCAGCAACAGAGAGGAGGATTCAGATTGAAAACTATATATTTATGGGGATAATAACATCACGATGATCATTTTTTCCCCCATTCATCAGGATTTTCGTCTCCACACGATACTATTGTTGCCGCCATCGCCACCGCCGCTTCAATCTTCCTTCTGGTTTTCCGGTTCGATTTTGTTATGGTTTTCCGGTTCGATTTCGAGGCCTGCAACCCCTCTCGATTTTGAGAAGTTCGATTCCTTCTTCTTCGTTCGCGTATTCCTCTCTCTCTTCTCTCATCTGAATGTGAGCGTGAGATGAACAGTGTTTTTTTTTTTTGAACACGTTAGATCTGAACCCATGAGGGGCATAAATGTCTTTCAATAGCCTTTTTTTAACGGAGTTAGGGCTTTTAAACCTTTTCAATAGTTGAGGGGGTGTCGTCGTAGGTTTATTTAGTTTAGGGGGTGTCTTCTTCCATTTCGTATAATATAGGGGGTGTCTAGTTGATTTACCCTTGATTATTTATAGATTATTAATTCATCTCGACGAGAGAAATTGAAAAAGTAAAAAAATTAGAGGTGTGTTGGTGTCATTATCCAAAAACACCCCCAATGTGTGGTTGTGAAAGGAGTTGGGTTGGGACTTGTAAAAAGTGTTTAGGACGCCAAGCGGTGTCCAATAACATTCAATAATGTGTCTCAAGCCCTCCTTTTTATTTGTGGGTTCCATTACCACTTTTTGTATACCCTTTGATGATATTGACATCCATCTCTTTGGTGATTAGGAGTCGTACATTTATGGTGATTTGTTATTGCGTCTGTTTCGATATTTTGGCTTCTAGATTTTGTTTTTGAATTTTTAGTATGCAATATTATGTACTCCTACCTACGGATTAAATATTAGTGGATATGGTTCGAGCAAAGTATGTTATCTTCCCTTATTTTTTGGAATTGTGGACTATCGTTTGTGCAAATTCGTAGTTGTCTTAAAAGTGGTCAAATATTAGTGGGAGACATTTAGAAAAAAGTGGGTTGTGGATAGAATTTGCCAAAGATTGAGTTCCACTACGATATTTTCGATCTGAATCGGAAAGGAAATTGGTCGTGATATGCATAAGCTGATCTGGACATTCCTCGACCCGTCAAACTAAAAAAAATGTGGAATTTGGCATAAGAGTTGGTAGAGGAATTGGAATCGTACAAAGTGATGACAAGTGATTGGAAGCAAGTTTGCCTTTTCTTTTCTGTCTAACCATTTGTAGTTGAAAGGTGGGCCGACATAGCCATTTTTTTTCCTTTCTCGACGACAACCCCATTAGCATATTGCGCTCTCTCTCTCTCTCGCGGGAGGGGGCCATTGAAGATAAGAAAGAAGAGTGGTGTAGATTCAGAAAATTGATGTTTCAGTACTTGGCTTATCGACATTGGTTAAGGTGGGGGCAGTCTAATAGATAACACACACAGAAAACCTGGATGCAAAATTCGCTTGCCCATTTTATCTTTCTTCTCTATCTTGTTCCCCATTTTCTCCGAATCCGGGGGCCCAATAGTGAGCATTCTCATTACAGGTCTGTAGTGACTATTGAGTAATAAAGATCGTTGATCTCCGCAATCGATAGTTTAGATTCATAAGAAGTTTTGCCGGTCAAAATATGCTCTTATAAGTCAAAATATAAATATATATCTGAACCGTTAATTGTCGAAAAGTTATAACTAGAGCGTATAGCTTATTTGATTCAACACTAATTGCTAAGGCTACAACATCTCCTTTGAGCCTCTGTCCTTAGGAGTGAGTTTTTCATTTTCAACACTTATTGCTAAAAGTCATTTTTGCTTAAAAGTGTTACTTATGTGCTAAAAGTTTTTTTTTCCCCATTAGCTAAAGTTATTTTTGCTAAAATTTATGGGTGCAGGAAATTGAAGTGTGTAGGGAAGGTCAGCATTGTTGACCTCTATTGACTAAAGTCAAGGTTGACCCCCCAATGTGGTGGTGACAAGTGTCACCCATCACCGCGCAACACATGACCTTGGCGCGCGGCACAAACCGCCTCAAATCACTAGTGCGGTGCTACCCCACGCGGTAACTCCCAGTTGCGCGCCATTAAGGCTCAACTAAGGAAACATGCCAATATGACCATGGGCCATCCATACATGGAGAAAAGGCAATGAGTCTCATGACTGGCGCGGCCCCACACAAATGGGCGAGAACGCGAGAAGCTAGTCTAATTTAGCCCAAGTAATCATACTTGCTCCGGTCTGAAGGCAGGACCCGAGGGGACCCTGGAGGCTTAGCTGCAGTATAGGCGCGACCAAACAAGTTGCGACCTTGCCCACACGGGAATAAAGGGAGATCCTATGGTTTGGTGGCCATAAAAGAATACGAGGTTCTTTGCGCGAGGGGTGGAGTAACGCACCCGAGTAAGCCGCGCGGGTCAGCCGCGCAGTGGGTGAAGTCACCCGCGCGGTCAGGTTGTACGGAAATGACACGTGTTCTCATATTATAGGATGCCAGCCTGGCGCCTGATCATTGGCTCAGGTTGCCTATAAATATGAGACATTCCCTTCACAATTTCCAGAGGTGATTCTAGAGAGAAAAAGTGGATAATCACTTATTTGGAAGGAGAACATTCTCCCCTGTGAGGTCATTCCATTCTCTAAGTCATTTGGGTCTGTCATAGATTAGTCTAAGAACAATCTTCTGCCTTAGTCTTTTCTGTACACATCTGCTCTATACTTCACCCTTCCTCTTGATCACTTCATTCTCATCATGTTGTTTACCATTAACTATTCTTATCTCTCCAGCTCATATTATTGTTCTTGAATATTGACTTTACACAGAACCTCTCTTACAAAGTGTTAAAAGTTATGGGTGCTAAAAATAGCACTCATTGCTAAAAGTCATTTTTGCCTAAAAGTGCTAAAGCTATATGATAAAAGTCATTTGTTTCCCATTAGCTAAAAGTCAATTTTGCTAAAAGTTATGGTGCTAAAATGTAAAAATAAAAAACTCAACCTAAGTCTTAACCGTGTCATCAATTACAAAAGGATGTGACCTGGGCAGAGCCATGATTACTGACTTGTAGGGTCAAAAAAAAATTCAAACTAGCTATATATGTGCGATTCACTTACGGAAGAGAACATCAATATTAGGTTAACAATGTACTCCCTCCTCCGTCCCACAAAGTTGGTTCATTTCGGGGATTCTAACTTTTTAAGGGGACGCGCATTAAATGCATACCCCCTCGAAAAATGACCTTGCATTTCCACTATTACCCCTTGAATACCCACTAATAAAGTTATTTTTAACGGCCTTTCAAAATTGAATATGTGTTTATATCACCGTTTAAAAAAAATAGAATACGTGTTTATATAGATGTATTTGCCCATTCTAAGCCCAACATGACTACAAACCTTGTACTAAATGAACACAGAGGGGATGGCTGGTTGGTTGGGTAACTGGGTTTGTAGAAACTAGTATTCTTAAATAGCAAAATATGCGTAGAATATAAGGGCAATGTGATTCTTATAAATGTAATTAATACGTGTTTATATAGATGTATTTGCCCATTCTAAGCCAACATGACTACAAACCTTATACTAAATGAACACATAGGGGATGGCTGGTTGGCTGGGTAACTAAATTTATAGAAACTAGTACTCCCAAACTGCAAATATGCGTAGAATTTAAGGGCAATGTGATTCTTTTTTATTATTCTAAAAAAAAGAATAATATAAACCATTTCCCGAAGTCTAATTGAACTTCACATGAAGAGATATTTTTAAACTAGTACTCCCACCACTCATCCTCTCTCTCCTCCCCCTTAACCCTCACCTAGCTCGACCTCGACTCTCACTTTATGTTTGATCGCAAAAGGTGCTTGTCATTGAACTTAAAAAACAAAAATATGAGGGATTTATGGCTAAGTTCAAGGGCACCTTGTGTCCTAATATTGCTAAGAAACTTGGTTTCAAATAGTCAATGCACGTGGAATGGAGGTTACTTACTCAGGTGGGACCTTATTTGAAGTGACTAGTCCAGAGAAAACATGTGTGGTTGACATTGAGGAGCACACCTGCAGTTGTAGAAAGTGGGATGTTAGTGGCATTCCTTGCAATCATGCATGTGCAGCCATCATGACTCACAAGAGAAAGCCTGAGGAGTATGTCCATGATTGTTACAAAACTGAGACCTTCATTAAGGTATACAGTCATAGGATGCATCCAATACGTGATAAAACCTTATGGCCAAAAACTGCATATGATCCAATAGAGCCTCCACCATTAGAGCTACATCTGGGAGGCCAAAGAAGGCTAGGAGGAAAGGAGAAGATGAGGAGAAGAATCCTTTTTAAGGATAGAAAACATCACATTACTCTTAGGTGCAGACAATGTGGAGCATTTGCCCACAACAGGAGAACATGTAAAAAACCACGAGAGACTTGGGTTAAGAATACCTACTATAGGAAACAGAAAGCAAAGTATAGTGTTGTTCCAAGTGGTGAAACAAGTGTTATTCAAGGGAGAGGAGGTGGAAGAAGTGGCAGAGGTGGTAGAACAAGTTTCAGGGGTGGTGGAACAAGTGCCAGGGGTGGTTTAACAAGTGTCAGGGGTGGAAGAAGTGGAAGAGGAGGGAGTGGAATAAATGGCATGGGTGGGAGAAGTGGAAGAGGTGGGACTGGAACAAGTGGAACAACATCTGCATCAAGGGGCAAAGCCAAGGCAGTTGACCAACCACAGCTAGAAAGGGTAACTGTTTAGTATTTACTTGTAATTTGACTTCATTTCACTTTATTGATATTTAACTTAAATTTTGTGTGAATTATGGCAGGCAGTCTCTCAAAACATGAATGTTGCTCTGTGGAATGTCCTTACAGTGTTCACAAAATGGGTTAGGCGTGACCTTGAGTTTAAACAATGATTCTCTACTGTGAAGACGTTTCAGGGCTGTCAACCAAAGAAAATGCGTGTCCCTCGAGTTAGCATTAATTTTCCAAACCCAAGACCAGTCTCTGAAAAGTGGGGAGACATTACATTTTGCTCACCATGGCATAAGCCGAGCGGGACGAGAAAGCCCCCGAGGTGGTATGTTGCCACACCGGGATATCAGGGGCTGGATTGTGGTTTTGGATGGTGACCTTTGATATTTTCAATCGGACCTCTGAAGGGAGATCAATTGAAATGCGCGAGAACTCCCATTTAATACCATCCCACAAATTTTTCACTTTGAAATCATGCTCATGGGGTAGTAAAGAGCCCTCTACCATTGTTCAGATAGGGCCGCACCCTAACCAATTGTCGAAATATAGAGAGGTATTTGAGCCACTTTTTACGAGGATTTTAGTCCCTTGAGCCAAAATGTCGCTTCCTTTAAGCATGCTTCTCCATGTAGGAGGACGCTGGTGAGTACTACCGACATTACCATATTTACCCCTAAGAACTCTAGCCCAAAGACTTTCTTTTTCCATACCAAGCCTCCAGTTAAGTTTGGCCATAGCGACTCTGTTAGTAGAATCACTCTTACGAATTCCAAGCCCTCCCATGCCTTTAGGTTTCGACACATCCTCCCGACTAACAGCATGAAGTCTCCTTTTCTCTTGAGTAGAACCCCAAAGAAAATCTCTGTTGATTTTATCAAGAGTAGACGACACGGATCTGGGGAGACACATGCTTTGCATCACGTAAGACGGAATAGCCGTGTTAACCGATTTGATCAAGGTTGATCTAGCGGCTAAAGGGAGCGTTTTGTTTTTCCAGGCAGCGAGCTTGATATTGACTTTGTCAATAATAGCTTGGAAGGATTGGTGAGAAGGTCTGTCATGGAGAATTGGGCACCCAAGATAATTACCAAGACGGGTAGTTTTCTGGATGTTTAAAATGTTACTCAAATGGTTCTGTTACAACTCTTATTCTTTTAAACATAATTTTCTACCACATTATTATCAGTTAGCTTTGAGACAAAATTTTGAGTTATTTTTTACCCACAAATAGCAATGTGAATGAAGCTAATTTGTGTATCTGATCTCCCCTCAGCTAATTTGTGTATCTGGTCTCCCCTCACTTTCTCCATGGTAAACCCTTTCCACAACTCCAGAATTCCTAACCAGCTAAAAGGAGACTTCCAAAATTACAAACAATTTACGCATACATCAAATGAAGTCGAGCAAAGCTTTCACCTTAAGTACCAACACTTATCCTCCCTCGTAAGAGGAAGGTGAAAACGGTTAATAATCTTTTTGTACATTTCTTTGGTAGTCCATGCATTCCTGCAGTGTCTTTTGATTTTCCCCCGTCACTTCTGCACATTAACTTGGGCCAAACCACAAAAATTTGCAAACTCTCACCAACTTTGAATGGAATAAGATTTTCTTCCTCAGCGGTCTCAGCAACGTGCCATCACAATTTTTAAATCTCCATGTTTCTTCGACTAAATCCTTATTTACTACAGTACAATCTGGATTATGAAATCTGTAGGCCAAAAAACAAGCCAAAGCCGCAGGTCATCATGGCAAGAAAACAAGCCACAAATACAGGTTGGGGCAATCAACCAGGTTGAGATGTTCATTGACCCAAACAATGATCAAGATACACAATTACTTTCTGTCATTTCATTGTCTAATTGTGAGACGTTATATAGCATGAGGCTTATTACAACAGGTTACAGACTCTGTAACAAGTAAGTTAATTAGTCTGCAAAATAAGGTAAAAAAAAGATATGTAACCCTCTAGTCATGTCACTCGATCATAACAGAATGCAATGCATGAAGTCTCACTACTTGCATTAAAGATACCGTGATGAGCTTTACAATGAAGAATACGAAATACTAGTCATGGGGCCAACCGATCAATTTTCCATACTATTTTTCCATCAATCACTTCAGGAGAGTATCGTATCCTGTCAAAGGGGGAACAATAATAAACATTACAAGGGAAATCCACTGTCATGTGAAGATACAAATGTTACTTGAGGAGTTGAGGTCCTTTCCCAGGTACAAATTCTATTTAATACTATATACATCATATTATAATTGTCTGACAATTTCTAGTGTCTTGCCATTAGACTTTTCACATATGACAGAACCAAAGCATTAACACTTTGAAATCTTCAAAAGAGACCAGCTTTTCTAACGTTGAAACATTTACACTCTATCTGGAAAAGATATGAGAATTTAAATTTTGAGTAACTTAATCAGCGAGTCAATTTTATTAAAGCCTCGATTTTAGTTTTTTTTTCCCTCTACCAGGTTCTGGGCATGTAGAAATTCGTATTCAATGATTTCTTTCTATATTTCTCAGTAACCAGCTGACAAAAATACTTTCCTACAAGGTATTCGATTCACTTTCTCGAGTATTTCAAATGTTAGCTACCATCTCCGGTGTTCGACTAACACTCCAATTGGCACTTGCCATTAGTCTCTTAATTTTGTTTCCCAAACTGGAACCATTGTACAATTCCAAATCCTTTACAACATTATAAGAGAACAAAATTGCAGAACCCAGGTGCAAAGGCCCTAGGGGGCCAACTCCATTGTCCACTCAACAGTAATACGTATCTATGACTTCTATGCAAACTGTTAGGGTACGATAAGGGATTTGGGCTTATGTTGGGCCACTATCAAACCCATAAATCTGTACCATTACAAAATATTCCGAAACAAATAAATCCAAATCCATACCAATTCTTGGATTCTATGGTTGCATATGGGCCAGAAAAAAACCAAAACTCGGGCAACTTCTTTTTATGCTTTATAGGTCAAGCATATAAAATAATAGCACGGAGAAGGGATAACAATACCTATCATGTAAGCGTGATTGCTGTCCTTGCCAAAATTCAAAATGCTCTGGCTTAAGCCTGTATCCTCCCCAGTGTTTGGGTTTGGGGATCAAACTTCTGGAGATGTAAGTTATAGCATTAAAATTGTAACATGGTGCAAGAAGACGATTCATAACGGGAAAAAATAATGAACTAGATTCAGAAGAAAAAAATTAAACATCTGATTACTGACCCATCAGAGAATTTGGCCTCCAATTCTTCGTACTCTTGGTGGAGAATATCGCGTCTGGGAATTACAGTGCTCTGGATAGAGTGAAAAGATGAATTTAGTAGTTTGCGAAGGCATTATTTACTGCGCTTTGAAAGAGGAAGAGAGGGAGTATAAGAAACCTGCTTGCTAACTATTGCTCCAATTTGACTTCCTCGAGGACGACTGTGGAAGTACTGGTCAGATTCTTCTTCAGAAACTTTCTCCACAAATCCTTCCACTCTTACCTAAAAATCACAAGATATGCCTTCAAACATGATCAGAAGAGGTATGCGATTTTATGTATTGTTATCATTAGGAGCATTTTTATATAATCAAGTTTTTGAAATCTAAGGTTCATACTCATCCATGGTTTTTTCACCATTGACCAGACCAAAGGGCCTTTTTGTTTTATATTCCAAGTGAAGATGTTAAACAACCAAAACACGGTATTAGTAACCCTGAAAAAGCCCTTTTTTGCCAGAACTTCCCTTTCCCTTTCCCTTTTGATCTTTTTAGCTTAGTTGAAGAATATTTGATTAGTTCAATGCCCCAGCTAGGGCAGCATCTCTATTTTGCTCAGCCAACGCCCAGTGCAAGCCTCCTATTCATAATACGTAAAAAGACTAAATGGACATGCATACCGGTGAGCAGACACGAAAAGGGTCTGGGCGGATGGATTACTGGTTCAACTACCGTCGAACCGGAATCCAACTGTTATATAACTAATTAAAATAGACATATAAAAAAAATGTATCCTTTATTAGTTGGAGTGAAAAGAGGAGGAGCTGGGATAGATATAGATTCTGAACCTTTATTTTTATCAATCCCACATCGGTGGTAGTAGGAACTCCTAGGACCTGTTGGATGTATAAATAGGTTTACAGCAAGAGTGTCTACATGTAGTTAGCCGTGCGCGTGGACTGCTACTAGTGTTCCTAATGTGCTTCTCAGTCATTGCGAGACAGCCGTGGCATTAAAGGATGACCCTGGAGTGGTTGACTTTTAAGTTAATAAATTCCTTCCGGGTCAACTGACCCACACCCGGTTCTTCCAGTTCGGCAGTTCAGCCGTCATAAACGGTTTTCACAATAGAAACTAGTTTTATATAAGAACCGGTTCTTAGGTGTATCAGGACCGGAGTAAGGGCCGGTTGACAGTTGGGCCGGTTAAGTTTTTAAAACATTGCACTCCATATCAATGTTTTAAAAACCGATGCAATGTTTTAAAAACCGGACTGGACCGGCTGGTTCAACGAGTTTGACAGCCAATCGGCCATGGCTCTGGTCCGGATTACCTAAGGAACTGCTATGAATACAAAACCGGCTTCTTTTAACCAAAACCGCTCAATTGGGACGGTTGAAACAGCCAACCATGAGAACCGGTTGCGGTTGAATAGATCTGGAACGGAATATTTTGAACTAAAATGCAAGCAGCTTTACAGCTGTTTCTTTACTACCGCCACTTTATTGCAATACCAGGCGTGGCAATTTTTTCGGCAGCCAATCAAAGAAAGCTGCTCTTAAACTCCAATATCTTTCGTTAAGTTTTTATAGTTACCAAGAAAGCAACGAGTTTCAATTCTTACTGGATTCTCTTGAAAGGAGTAACTCAATTCCTCCTCCTTTCCCATGCATATTCTGAACAATATTTTAATTTGACACATATTCTTCCAGTATTGAAATTTAATTAGGTTTATACTATTAACATATATTTGAAGACATCACGGTTCAACTCCAGTTCAACCCCGGTTGAACCAGTAACCTGTCCAACCAGTCCTTTTTCCGGTTAGCTAACCGGTCCGGTATTCAAAATATTGCTCCAGATCGCACTGCCTCCACTAGGAATCCTCTGAAGAAGATCATGATTTTTTTGCATGTTATGTTATTCAAATATTCCAACCAAATTAGGCATCGACTATTTATTCAGTATAACCACTCAGATTACATATTCCAAAACACGGACCACAATTAAAGCCCAAACAAACCGAGCCTTAAGGACAAATCAATTATCGGCTACATAGACCTGTTTTCTCCATTTGAGCTCTGTCCGTGTTCCGTGATACCCACAAAACCTAGATCACTTCGACTAACCCCTCTGAAGTTAACTTTGGTCTACCCCTCCCCTTAGTGCTACCATCAACAGTAACTATATCGCTCCTCCTACCTACCGCATTTACCAATCTACGATAGCCTTACCGTTTTGCAAAGGTTTGCATTAAATACTATCTGCCAAAGTCTTACCACGTATCTGTCTCAATATTTTCATTTTAGCGACACTTATCTTACGCGCATATTGTTTCTTGGTAGCCCAACACTTTATGCCATGTAACATGACTGGCTTTATAACAATACAGAAAATTCCCTTCAGGTATCTTGCAATTGCACAACACTCCCGAAGTACCACGCCACTTGATCTATCTATCCAACTTCTACTCTGTGTTACATCTGCCACAATCGATCCAAGATACTTCTTAAATGCTCACTTCTTAGTAATTTCCTATTGTCAGAGTCATTTTGTCAACACTTGTAATTTGGCTACCGCAAAACTTAGAGAGTATTTAACCACCATTGCTATTATGACAAGGCTTAAGATGTAAACACAGAAGATTACAAGTCCACCCCAATTAATGTTAGGCGGAGGTGAAACATGGCAATACAATGAAAAGAAGGGGGTTACTTGGCGATTTAGACCGGCCCAGTAAAATAGGAGTGATGCACGAGGATTTTCAGATATTTCGCGACCCTTTTGGCTTTCGTAGTTTGTATACCTGCATGATTAAGTAAAAAAGATGGAATGATCAGCATGGACAAAAGGACCTAAGCATTATGGTAAAAGTCAAGCACAACACTTACCATACAAAACCATCTTTATCAACTCCTTTAAGCAATACAATTCTTGATGAACTGTAAAAAACAAAAAACAAAAAATGGCGCGTCATAAATTTGGAAATCTCAAAACTAAACGTAAAAAAAGTATAGATTGTCCATAAAACAATCTTTAATCAAAATGATAATATCATCAACTAGCATCACCCCTTGATATACTTCTATGAACATGAGATAACAAGTCACTATGCCAAAGAACAAGATATGAGGCCCAAACCTGACATAACTTTGTAGACATAATAAAACTTTGCCAAACAGCACTATATTCCAAGAATATGATTGTTTTACTCAATACCTCATGTTTAACCAAATCATTTGTTAAGAATTATGATTATGAAATGTAGTATCATTTTGAGCAACATGGGTACTTCAGCTGCTCAGATGTTATGAGTGAACCCAAAGGGAAAGGTAAAATTAGAGAAACTTACGGTTTCCCTGCTTTGCCCGCAGTTGACAGATCCATAGCATTTGGTTCTTTCAAGCCTGCAGCTACTGCATCAGCAAACCATTTCTCGAACTGCAATGAAACCAAATCCTTCAGTATGACACAATGAAGTAGCTTGCAAATTAGTTAAGGCCCGTTTGTTTGCCCGATGTGAGCATCCGATTGGACTATAAATCCAAGGGGGTCACATAATCTAAGTTTGGTTGAAACTTTTGCGGTCTGGATAAAATATCATTGGAGATGGAATCCACCAACATGGGATGTATGGTCTGGATAAAATATCATTGGAGATGGAATCCACCAACATGGGATGTATAACACCTTGGGGGGATGATGTATGGTTTTAATCCATCACAATTAGCCCATTGGGAAGTTACATAACCTATAGGATATAAATCCCTACTTGCCACTTGCCAGTTGGACAAAAGGGCCCTAAAGAGTAAAATTAATCCGAACCTAGACTAAAAATCAACCATTCAGCTATGAATACATACCTGAGCAACGGGGTCAGCCTCCACTTGATCCTCACGAAACTCTGGAGAAATATAGTTCTCTCTCAAAGCTGATACGTCAACTTGTGGGGACTTTCCAATCCGAACACACATAGAAGTGCCAGGATATGGTGGAAGTTTCAGTTTAAATTTTTCTACAATAGACGGCGGGACAAATCTTCCACCTAAGAAGTGATGTGGACCACAAAATCTCTTTGCACACAACTTTGGAGCTGTCAATGAAACCTAGAACATCATAAAGTTGCACTCATGACACATTGGGTACAGGTGGAGTAGTATAGCTTTATCCTAAAACAACTTCTGTGTCTAACCAAAAAAATTCTGAGCAGAAGGTACACCAAAAAAGTTTCCATCAAAGGTTACCAGCATATCAGGTTTAATGCCATCTCCATTGATATCACCTTCTTCAACATGCCACCCAGATGGAATATCTATGGAGACGACAACAGGTGATTCCTGACGCATGCGATCACGCTTTTGAAGAGATATCAGCCTTTGGATTAGATCATCAAAAGGAGGCCTAGGAGTACCTGAAAGATTGAAAGTCTAAATTATATAACCTCAGATACCATCTGGTAAAGGTGAACAAAAAAAACACCCTAAAACTACATGCACCTTGTAATCCCTACTACAGTTATTTAATATATAATATATAAAATATACAAGCTACATGCAAGACTAAGAGTAAATACAAGACACTATACAGGTAACTGTAATCGCAACAAGACGATCAAAAAAATAATTGTAACCACCACAAAAATACTTGGGTTTGTAATAAATGAATGAAAGAATCTGATGTAAGACTTTGGTGTTTAGCTTTCATCAAGGGCAAGAATGATTACAGCATCCATTCTAGCATATTTCCACGCTTGCAATAGCATTTTCCCCTTATACTATTATGGCTAAAATGTGGATATCTCAAAAACATCTCCTCATAGAAGTGTTGGAGTCTCCAAGGCCCAAGCATGCACCAAGTGAAATTCCTTTGGCCATTGCTCTGATGGATGGCACCTTAACACTCATCTGAAACCTTCCCGTCAAATTTGGAAGGAGAAAGAGAGAGGGACTGAGGCTAACCTAAAGGAAGGCCATGCTTTCATTAGTAGTAAGGCAAAAGAAAAGCAGTTTGGCATCCTCAATTTTGTTCCATAAGGGCAGGAAGCATCTCTTCGTCTGCTATGGCTTATACCTCTACACATCCTCGAGCTTGGAGTCTCTAGTTTTTCAAAAGAAGTGGAATTTGATAAACAAGACTCAAAGAGAGAAACTAGAATGATGACTCCCCCTCCCCCTCTTTTAAGGCTAAGTTCTAACTAGGAAGGAAAATAAGACGAGACTCAAAGAAAAGTTGCATCAAATGACGGATGCTCGTGCTAAGGAGGGAACTCAACAAAGGTTAATTTGTTTTCCACCAAAGTCCATGAGGAAAGAGCACTCTGCCATTCATGAAGACAAACCATGTTACAGTTGAGTTCATGTGGGATTTGAATTGAAACCACGCTATAACGAACTGCAGTTGTTGGACTACAAGTTACTACAAAACCTCTCGAAAGACATGGCAATGAAGGATAGAGAGAAGAGGAAAGAAAACCTAGAGTTTACTAAGGGCCTTGAACCAAGGAAAGAGAAAGAAGGGAGGGAGGGAGAGGGAGGGAGGAAAACCCTAGAGTGACTAGGGGGCTTGAATCCACAAGCACAAAAAAAAGAAAAAAAAAAACTCTACCTCAGCTATTCTTATCTGTCCTTACCTAAACCAACTGAAAGAGGTATTGGAACAACTACCAACACATGCAGGAAGGTAAGCTGCATCCCTATTGGCAGGAAGAGCGAACTATCAGTGGAATACAAAATGTTAGGACACTCAATAGTCTGCCACTCAGATACATGAGATAGGAAAGACTAGCTACTGGGATAGGAACTACCAACTACCTAACAAGAAAGAAGAAAACAACTATTACTAGGAGAGGAAGCAGCAACCTAACAACCGAGCTACTAGAGGAAGTCAAGCTACTAGGAAAGAAGAAAGCTACCAGCAAGAGAGGGTAAAGGGGGAAAGGGATACAGCTGCTGTCTCTAACAAAATCTCTGGTTTCTCATATCTTTGCCTTCCTAACTTACTTAACTGTGTATATATTATAGACTCTTCAAAACCCTAAAAGCAAATTACAAAAACATCTGTACACCAAATACGAAACGGCAAATCAGTCCAATTCTGCAGAAACCAATTGTGTCATGAGTTCATAAGATGTTAGGAATTGTCTGATGTGCCACGATGGGTTGCCGCTTACATTGTAATGCTTTACCCTTGTTTGTAAGAGGTGTGTTTTGGGGTAAGAGGGGTGTTTGGGGTAAATCAACCAGTTCAGCATTAGTAGAGTAGCATTTAAAATACATGTATTGATCTTCATTCTTCATTGTAAACTCTATCAGAGAGAGAGAGAAGGCAGGTGCAGGAAAAGAACTATGCAAAGTGATAAAGAAGAAATTACCATGAAATGAAAATCCAAACATTGCATCTACTAGAATATCAAAGTCGTTTGACAAGTCCATGGGCAGATCTTCCGCCAATAGGAAAGGAACTGATAGGGATTCCAGCTTCAAAATTATTGCACCAAATCAGTACTTCCACCAAAAGTTATGATCTAATGTTTCACCGATATTTCAACTTGGCATTGCCATACCTGAGTCACCAGACCATCATAAAGAGGTTTAGGAGTACGCTTTGGATAACAAACAACTGGTTTATACCCAAAGTGGTACAAATGGCGAGCAGCTACAAGACCATCACCACCATTGTTTCCAGGACCGCAAATAGCAAGAACACGATTGTACTCACTTGATCTGTACACCTGTCGCAACATTACAAACACAGATAAACATTAGCAGCACAAACAAAGACTCGGACAGCTTAAATCAGGTTGTTAGAAGTTTCAAAAAGTAATATTTCTTACTTAGAAAAATTACGAGACATTATGCCCCAGAAATATGTGCAGAAAAATAAACCACTGTATCTCGCAACAATTTTTACTATGCTCAAAATTCAGCCACAATATTGTCAACTCGACAACATAAGTATCAATGTAACGATTCTACTCCCGACGAAAAGATTATGTCAATTTGGAAGCGATGCACCTCAAATCACCAACTCAACTACACCAGAGATTTTTTCCCATCAAGTCGTCTGCTAATTCTAGCTCCAAATCTTCGTGAATATATCCAGTCCATCTTTTATCCTATCTTGTCATGTTATCATCTTGCTATCTGAGTTTAGGCGCCAAAAGCGAATTGCTGAATAAACAAATAAAGACAAAACAGTATATACCCAATGTGAGGAGGGTAAGCGTCCCACATAAAGAGAGCATTTGGACACCTTAAATCCAATTGGGATCATCATAAAGGATGACCACAGTCAATGCCAAAAGAAGTTGGACTCCAAAATTGTGAGGAGGGTAAGCGTCCCACATAAAGAGAGCATTTGGACACCTTAAATCCAAGCGGGGATCATCATAAAGGATGACCACAGTCGATGCCAAAAGAAGTTGGACTCCAAAATTGTGACAACCTTGAGTTAATACACAAACTAGGCAGTCTCTTTAGAAATACCGAATATCACTGTGATAATGCTGTTGATTATTCCACACCATACCAATCTAAATCACGTCAATGAGCAAGAAGAAATCCAGTTTTATATTCAGTACAACAGTTGAAGCCTATACAGGAACTGTATTTTTGTGCACTACAAACTAGAGAATTCAGAAACTTTATCGAATACACAGGTAAACACATAGATGACACAAATGGAATCATGAGTTCATCATCCTTTGAGCTCGCTTTTTTGAATGATGTACTATACCTCAAATCATCTGCAAAGGCATTATTACCATCTGTCATGGAGACTAGTGTATAAACACGGGTCCTATAACTGGATCATTCTCCTCATGGGAGATATATGAAACCTGAAAAGATCTTGTAAGAGGGTTATAGTTATGTTATATGACTAAATGATGAAGGAGCATACGTCACACTAACCAAGGCCAAGTGGATCCACTAGTTCACTTTATTTAAGTCTTGGTTAGATTTACCTTCAGGTTATCTTTCTAGGTTTTGGGTTGTTTTATGTTTTAAGTTACTCCTACAGACATAAGTTAAGGTCCTAGTCTTTTTTAAAAACTCATGTGAGTTTTAATTATCTTGGAAGGCTAGGATTGAAGGGTTGTTTTGTAATCAGGGGGCAGATGCTAGGGCTACTATAACCCTAGTATAAATACTCTTCTATGAGTCCCTATATGCAGTTTTTTTTTTTTAATCTTTTCCAGCAAATATAATGTTGTGGTTCTTCTAGGGCATCTTTTCCCTAGAAACCCATCTATCTTGTTCCGTCTTCGAATCTTACTATTATCTTTCTCTAATATCTTTGTTCTTGCTGCCGGAAATCCTCTAAGAAGGGAGATTACTGTTTGAAATTACATTACCATCAGATCTGGGCATCTTGCTGCGTCACTAAATGTCATGAAATAATTCAACCTTGGATTGCCATTAAGGGTATGGTCAAAGTTCAGCATTGGCGGCAAATTCCAGTACACAAAAAAGTTCAGCCCTCTTTGATATTTCAGGCTTTCATCAGTGTATTGAAGAGCTTACATGAGTACTACAAAACTAAATAAAAACAAAAAAGGGGAGAAATAATAACCAACAGATTAAATCAGAGGCCAAGGGGCAAACAATACGATAACATTGTCAAAAACAAATGCGTCCCAGACAAGTATGTCTGTATGTGTGTCTTGGAAACTAGTCTCTTGTTACTCTCAATCTAATTGTCCCATCTCAGTATGTTTCCTATATCATCGCATGGCCCCACAGGAACGATCTCAATCTACCTTTAGTGCTTACTAGCATTGTGCCCCGTTCGATGTACGGAGTTAGGAAAAATTGGTTTTTGTCCGTGCAGGCACAACGCTATAGAATTCAACACGAACAAAGAAATCAGAAATTAAATTATAGAAATAGCAGAAGCCAAACTTACAATTGACTCCAGCGAAGCTAACGTAATTAATTCCTTGTGAAAATCCGTGAACGAATTCTTGTACAAAGCCGGATTTTGGTGCTCAAAGTTCCATAGAAAACTGTAAGGGATCATAGATGACTGCCATGAAGAAGGAAAATTTTAGAGTTGTTACGTGGGAGTGGGGAGGTTGTTTGGGTGGATTTGAATCTGACAGTGAGGAGGTTGTTTGCTATGAAGAGGGACATGGGCAGTTTCGCATTATATGAGACACGTCTCTCTCTCTCTCCCTCCTTTTCTCTCACAATTTCTATAACTTAAAAAAAAAAAAAAAATCAAAAGTCTAGAAAATTAGGATTGGGGGTTTGGAGTATTTGGTAGGCAAAACAAATTTCTATAGGGTATTGATTGATTAACGACCCTAATTCCAGAAAGGACACTTTATTGCTATTTTGGTGCTGCATAAAGAACAGAATAAATTCCCGTCACCTAAAACACCCCATAACAAATTAACACAACGGGACACGACTCACGAGCTATTAAAACCTCACAACGGCATCAAAAGAAGTGGACATATCAATCACCTTAATTTCTTCCAACACAGTTAAACTCCATGACTTAGAGGCTCCATTGTTTTCGTAAAACATTGTTAACCGAAAAATGTTCTTCTCTAAAACAATTTCAGCACTTTGGATACAACTTTATAAGTTCAGTCACTGCAGGCGTAGTACTTTAAATAGGCTGGATCTTATTCTCCCTTAAGCTGATTGTACAAAACACTACCCTCAAATTGGTAGCACGATCAAGTCCCCTGCAGCCTTAAGTACACGTCCAATACTACTCCGCTGAGGTGATGATCAGACAAATCGACGTGACTAGACCAGTTTTAACTCCAACTTTCTACGTGAGTGCATCGAGTATAATGGGGCACAGCTTCGATTTCAGGAAAACAGTTTACATGCAATCAAACTGAAGGGCAAATTGCAGAAACCAAATACAAATGATGGCAACCCAAAAGCTCACCTCTGCAATGGCGGTAGCAACACTCAATCCAGCCAATTCCTAAAAGCAAAATGTCAAATCTTCAAAAACAATTCAGCAGCCAGTTAACGGAAAATCCTCGGGAAATGCATAGAAAAGTAGGACAGGAGAATACAAAGAAATCGAACAACTGACCATTAACTGATCGACGCTGAACCCAAGAGGCCCCATGAGAATCTCATCAATCTCGGCTGCATCTCTCTGCGACAGGTACGTGATAGAATCCGAACTTTCCAAGCTTTCAACTGACGAAACTGGTCTAGTAGCCATACCTCGCACTTCACCACGAAACCCCGACCTCGAATGCAAACCCTAGAATTAACAGTCACTTCGTGGCTAGTTACTACTATATCAGTCAGTTAGGCAGTGGAGGAGCAACAACATTTGCAAAATTTATCCGATGCAAGTACAGATTGAGAGAGAGAGAGAGAGAGTACCGAGGGAAGAATTGGAGGAGGGTTCTGGAGAGAGCGAGGAGGATTGTGGTAATGGTTGGCGTGGACAAGAGAAGAAGAGGTAGAAGGGAGTAGTAATTGGGCGAGAAGAGATTGCATAGTTTTAGTTTTGGCTTTGCGTATCAGTGAACTCATTCCTCTTTGCGGCTTTTCTGTCCCTTGGTTAGCATGTCCCCTCTCCTTTCTTTATGTGAGAGAGTTGAGTATTTGGTGATACAGTTTAGAATCTCGGGTGGTGGATGTTGTGCGGTAGGTGTTGTGTAGCGCGGCAAAAATACGTTGTCTGTTTTGATAGTTAATTTTAGGGGATTCAAGATTTTTGGAGTAGTGTTTAGGGTGTGAATTTCAGAACTCAGTTAATACGATTCAAATTTCACATGGAGCAACAAGGATACGAATATTGCATGATTCGATGTAGGGTTAGCCTTGATGTTTGGGGAGTACTCTAAAGTGAGAAGAGAATAAAATCAGGACTCCATATGAATTTCTACGAACAAAAAAATGTAAACTACATAACTTACATTTTTAAAAAGAAAAACAAGTATTCATCAATAAGAAAATTTTCATAACGTACCAAAATTATTAGATATCAAAAGCATCGTTTAGATGTTTCTATTATTGGCAGCATCGTATAAATATTAATCTCGCAACCCCAAAAAAAAAAAACTAAACATTACTAGATTTTAAAAACGTTACTTAAATATTACTTCACCATGCTTACAGTTTTAGCATAAAAACGTACTAATCCGAAGACAACCTTGAAATTGACTATCAGGATTATCATACCGTTATACATCTCCGTGCGTATCAAACTTGGACGATGAGTTTACACCAGAAACTATGTTTAACTTTTAAGTTTGGATGGAGGATAAAAAGAATTATACGAATCCATAAACCCACGACTTATCAGAATTATTGCATACAACCAACAAAGAAAACTTATGATTTAACCTTGGCTCCATGCACGAGTCCTGTTTGCTTTTACTGTATACATTGAAGAAACACTATATATCTTTCAGGAGCGAATACAACAATGAAGATCCCAAAAAGGGCAACAAAGGGTATCTATGAACACAAGGAACTCGTAGACAACGACAGCTCTTACTTCAATCCAGGGCGTCTATTTGCATTGCCTCCTGATAGTAGCTCCCTCATGTTGGACTCTTACCAGTTTATGGATGAGAGTTCTGATCAAGATCTCCTGCTGAATGTGCGATCTACTTGCTCATTCCCCGAGGCGGAACTCCTTCTCCCTGCTTTCTAGCACTCTCAGAGTGCAGGGATCAGGAGCTTACCTTCTTTCCCACCTCGTTGATTTAAATACTCTTAACGACATTGCTTCCTCTTGTATTGTCCAAGAAAAGTCTTTCAGTGGAGCTTCAACTGACATGCCCGAGCCAACTTTCCTTGAAGAGGAACCTAAATATCAGCTAAATCAGAAGTATGTTATTTTTTTTAAAGTTGATTTCATCATGCCCCAAGGATGTAGGCTCGTCAAAAGGTCCATCAAAAAAAACTTCCGCACCCACCACAGATGGAGGTTCACCCATTGCATCAAATTCAAATATTTCGGCAGTCCAACAACATTGAAATGACGAACTCAATGAACTACACGTGTGATAGTGATTTAAGCAGATATAGATGTTAACATCGTATGTCCAAAGTAGTGCAATTGCAGCTTTTACGACAGAACTTTGAGCTCCGACAAAGTTGATTAAGATGTTGACATAATGTAAAATGAACTCACCATTCCAATGAGGATCAGATTTCTGGAATTTGATTGAGCTGGTTCTGGTTTTCCAATTACAAGTAAAGACCACGTACAGATCACAGTGTCCACTTTAATCAACAGCCGCTACTGCTTCCTTCAATCAAGGAAACGGTTAGCAACCATCCTTCCCCTTGGGCTTTAACTCCATGGTCAGTGGCTAAAATTTAGAAAGTATAACACGGAGTATTCCATCAAAATATGTAGGAAAACCCAAAAATTAGACGACTGGTGGAATTGTTTTCATGTGTAATTGAGCTGCGGTATTAGAAAAATCCAAATCTAAGGAGGCTGTTAGTAAGGAGAATTACAAAGATAAGGAGGTAAGCATATGATTGTCGTTGCTCGAGGTGCCAACCTAGTTGGGATGTCCGGGCTCGTTGTGATGCCGTTTTGCTTTGGGTTCCTTTAATCGTTGTAATTTGTTTTCAATGATTAATAAATTTTCTTTTGCTGAGCCAAAAAAAAAAGAGAATTACAACAGCCCAGAGATGCCTAAAGACCAAAATGGATACTAAAGAAACTTGCATCTTGAACTTTAAGCTAGAAAACATATCTCGTACTCCGTAGGGTAGAGATTAATGCGTTGACTGGAGTCAATAGGAGGATGTGGCCATTACCCTTTCATGTTCTAGCCCGCATGAAGCATTAAATCAACTCTAACACCCGTTCACCTTGTAGAACCAAGACCCCACACTTGATTACTTCACCAATTGAATCTGGCAAGTCTAAACCAAGAAACTCGAGCCCTTGGATCATACTAGGTGCCGCTAGCCAGATGTGCACCTGCAATGATTCATCAATTTTAGCATCCAAAATCACAATGTACTGCTTTTTACGACCAGCTTGAAAGTATATTGGGACTTACTGTGGTAATATAATCACAATGTACTGCTTTTTGTGCAGGATGCTTAACACCAAATCACATGTACTTACAAATTAATCACAAATTTTCATCCTTATATACAAATAATATAATTTTGAGGGGACCTTTCTTCATAATTTTTACAAACAAAACCTAAAATATACTAGTAGAAAGAACGGGATAATTGAGAGGTGTGCAGGGGCCGGGGTTGGGGCCCCTCCTGCACCCCTGATCCTCCCCTGCTTAATTAACTTGTCCAGCCAAGTAGTGAGTTGTTCACATCACAACAACAACAACAATAACATAACCCATCTAGTCCCCAATAATTGGGGGTATGGGCGGGGATGATTGGAGACAGACCTAACCTTTGGCAATATGCACAAAGTGGTTGCTCTCAGAGTACCACTGAAACAGTGGCCCCCCTAAACCTCCAAGAACCGAGGAGCTACAGGGACGTTTTGCTGCAGAACCATACCCCCAAATCAAAGCCAAAAGGCATCAGGGAGGGCACGCCTAGAGACCCTATCAATTTATGTGCTCATTACCATGCTGCAGTAGTGAGTTGTTCACATGAGTTCTTAAAATGTTTTTAAGCTTAAATGGTCCATGTAACAAACCAACCTTGAACAAGCTTCTTTAAAAATGTCTTTAAGCTTAAATGGTCCATGTAAGAAACCAACCTTCAACAAGCTTTTAGTAGGTCGAACATGATGAGTTTAGTTTAAATGACTTGGTTCATTTAATGGTCATAGTTTCTAAAGACTTGTTACTCCACTACTAAGCTAGTAAGAAGCTATGAACCAGGAACAGGAAAGGCATGACTACTAGTAAGTGGTAAGCTACAGGCTTGAACTGAAATGAAGCTGAACAGGACATAAAAGGTTCATACAAGTTCCTTTTGTCCATCTTATAATCACAGTGGTTCTTGGAAACACAAAGACAAACACTGAAGGGCTATACGAGAAATAATGATTCATTTGTTTTACAGTCTAAACCAAGCAAAACCGAGCCTCAAGTCTCGTTCATCTGTTTTACAAAAGTTGACAAAATTCATTTTATACACCAAGTTAGTCAGCAATCAGGATGCTTATTGCTTAGCATCCAACCAACATAAATGTCGTCCAAATATCAAGCGAGATCTGTAATAAAAACCAACCACCACAAAAACCAGACACTCCTTAACAGTTAACAAGCTCTAAAATTCTTAGCTCACCTGTACAAGAAACTAGATCAAACAAACACATTGAAAAGTAACAAAAGGGGACACTCAGGTCCATTTGATTGATCGGATTGAGCATAAGATCAAATAAATGTTGACTTTTCTTTTTCCTGGTGTTTGGCTTTGACAAGAAGTGAAGGAAACAAGTACATCAAAGTCAATATTTACCTCAGAATTTTCTAAGCCGACCAGACCAAATAATCCAAACTTAGTCATCATAGCCCTCCGGCGGCCACCACCTAGGCCGAGGGAGAGTCATGCCGCGCTTCTTGGCAGTCTCTAAGAAATCAACATCCCCTTCCCCCTCAGAACCACCACCATCCAACTGCCCTGCAACCATTTTCAGTGCATCCAAAAGACCCTTGAAAATCTTATCCTTAGCCACCATATTACCCCACCCCATTTCCTCTGCCGCAACATTCCCTCCTTTGCTAATAGAAGGCGGTAGTTCACGCCGCCCACCAGCACTCGAGATCTTCCGTTTAACAACCCCATTTGGATTAACATACCTAAATTTGTCAAGATCCTCTATATTCTTCCTACCCATATCCCCTTTTCCATTTCTAACCACTTCATCGCCTTCACTTAGTCCTATGTTGACGTGGGTTTCTTTCAGAGGCAAATCAACAAACACGTTGTCCACACGGACCTCACCCAATTGTTCACCAATTCCTTCAACCTCAAGATCAAGAACTTCAGTCATAGCATTATCATTAACACGATTAGTATCACTAACCACCGGCTGCTTCTCGGCAGTACTACTACGAGCTATAGCAGGATCAAAAGCCCACAAACTAATGAATGGAAGCTTCGATTTTTTGGGCACAGAACCGAGTGAAACGACGTTGTCTACAGCCAAATTGGATGCTCTGGGTAAAACCACGAATTCCTCCAATTCAGACTGGAACACCTCACAAGCATCAACAACTCCGTTAGAGGAACTAACGCCGTCAACCACCTCCTCCGTCAAGTTCACCTCCAAAAACCCTACATTATCAGAATCCTTACCCAAATCAACCGCTCTCTCGGCGTCCGCGCAGGATAAATTCTCGGCGTCCGTTGAGGATACATTCTCCTCTCCGCCGACGTGGACAGCGGTTGGCGGCGGCGTCGGTCTCTGGTCTTGAGAGCTGGCGGCTGGGAGAGAGTCCTCTGTAGGGGTCTGGAACTCGTCAGGGGGAGAGACCATGACGATGCCGGTGGGGTCGACTGGAATCCCGTCGAAGGTCTCCGGTGGCGGAGAATCGGCGTCAGAGTCGCCAGGGAAGGTTTCCGATTGGCGGGAGAAAGGGCAGGTACGGAGGATTTCTTCTTGGGAAGGTGTGGGTTTGCATCTTTCGGTGAGAAAGGCAAATGGGTCGTCTTGCTCTTCTTCCATTTGCTGAAATGGATTGGGTTTGGATTTGGAGGTTTTGAGGTTTAAGATATGGGGCTTCGACGAGTTTGTTTGTATTTAGGGTTCCGTATACGTTTCCCCCGCGCGCGCTCTCTCTCTCTCTCTCTCTCTCACTGTGGGATGTTTTAAATCAACGGCACGTGATGAATTGGTGGAGTAGGAAAGCGACTCGCTAGACGACGTCGTCTTCTCAGTGGTTTGTTAGGGTGAGTGTTATCGGAGCACAAGAAAAGGGCAGATAATTAAGAAATAAATTCTTAAGAAGAAGTTGTAAGTATTGCTATTGTTTTTGTCTGGTACTGAAACAAAAATAGAGGGTAGCTAGAATGGCTTAATCAAATTCAAAAGATTGTTAAGGTTAGCGATGTTTGTTCAAAAAGTGTTCGCATTAGAATATGGTCTAGAAGTACAGAAAAATACTAATACCTTTACACCTATTTTTGTACATTTTTCCATATTATGAACACAAATTTAGTGGATCTTAATCAAGTACACCCATCATTACACAAAAACATTCTCCCTCTTCCCTTTTATCTCCCTCTCTCAACAATGTTTTCAAAAATTTAATTTTAAAAAAGTAGGAGTATTTTTTTTCAAGAACTATCTTTGCGAAATTGTTTTAAAACTGTTTTACACAAAACTGTTTTTTTTAAAAATAATTTCAAAAAACTATTTTGTAAAAAGTGTTTTTGAAAAACTATTCTCTATTTCTAATAAGGAGTTTTTATTCATTTGAAAACAATTTTCAAAAAAAAAAATTCTATATTCACAGTTTTTAGCTTTTTATAGTTTGAAAACGTGATATGGCAAGTTTTGGTTATCGAATTTTGATTTTGCATCTCTACATTATTAACTTTAGCAATCTCTTAAATGGATAATCATAATATGATATAACAACTTTTGATTATTTAATTTTAATTATGCCATTTTTCCTCGTGACTCATGAGGTTGCATGGTCAAAATATCTCATGGAAAGGGGTCATGCGGGTTAGGACCTAGCAGCCGAAGGAGGATTCCGGTCATGGCCTCTCGCGGGTTATGGGTCGCCGGTAAGAGGAAAACACGGGCCGGTCACATTTCAGGACCTCTTTATGTCCCACTCCAAGCGCAAGCAAAAATGTACCAATAAGGTGAGAGTACAGTTTCTCCCCACCCATTATCTTTGTGTCGTCTCTCTCTCTCTCTCTCCCCACCCCACATGGGGACAATCTCTCTCTCTCCTCAACTCCTCAAACCGTATGAAAGTGCCTAAATCCTAGCTTTCGAGGTTTGAGATAAAAGGTTTCGACGAGTTTATCAGTGGTTTGTTACAGGAGTGAGTGTAGAAATTCTATAAAACTTGAGTTTTAGTTATGTTTCTAAAATGCTAAGTTGTTAAGGTTATCTCCAATGACATACTCAAAATCAAAATGTTATTAAAGTTAACAATGTTTGGCTAAAAAATTGCTCACGGTGAATTACTCAAAGTTAGCAACATCTTAACCAATACTCAAATTTCGGCATTTAAATACTTAACGTTACCAACCTTTTCCCAATAATCAAATTTAATGGACCTCACATCTCCTCGATTAAATACACTCATCACTACACAAAAATCTTCTCTCTCTCTCTTTTTCAACAATGTTTTCAAAAAAATATTGAATTTTTTTTCAAAACCTTTTTTTTTTCCAAAATTGTTTGTTTTCTAAAACTGATTTTTTTTTTCAAAGGCGGTTTTTCGAATTTTTTTTACTTTTTTAAAAATAAAAATGGTTTGTTTTCTAGAACTAAATTGTTTTTTTTTTCTTCTCAAAAATAGTTTTTTCTAAACTTTTTGTTTTTGGAAAACTTTTTGTTTTCTAAAACTAAAGTGTTTTTTGGTTTTTACAAAATTGTTTGTTTTTTAAAAGTGAATTGCTTTTTTTTTTTAAACTGTTTCATTTTTTTGATTTTTTTAAGAAAAATGTTTTAAAAAATTTGAAAAGAAGAATAGTTTTGACTGAAAATTTGTTTTAAAATAATTTTGTTTCTTTTTTAAGGTTTGAAAATGTGATATAGCACTTAATTTTGATTATGCCATTGCGGACCTCTACATTGTTAACTTTAGCCATCCTCAAAATGAATAATCAAAAGGTGAAGTGGCAACTTTTGGTTATTCAATTTTGAATATACCATTGGTGATACCCTAAAAGCTAATTTCTCTCACATACTCTTTTTTGCTAAAAGCAAGTTGCTAAAATCACCTTGGTGCTTTTAGTTAGTGAGAGTTGGGGTGCTAAAACAACGCTTTTAGCAAACGGAAAACTCACCCGTGGTACTATTGATTTTTGGTTTGGTACTGCAAACAAAAATAGAGGGTAGCGAGAGTGGCCTAATCAAATTTAAAAGATTTTTAAAGGTTAGCAATGTTTGTTTAAGAAAGTGCTCATATTGAAGTAACCAAACTTAACCTCTTAGCCACTAACTAAATTTTTGCCATTGGATAACCAAAACTAACAATATTTTGCTAATAATGAAATTTCGTGGATATTAATCAAGAACACCCATCATTACACAAAAACCTTCTCTCTCCCCCCTTTTATTTCTCTCTCTCTCTCTCTCTCTCTCTCTCTCTCTCTCTTTCTCTCACAACAATGTTTTCAAAAATTAATTTTAAAAACTATTTTTTTTTTCAAGAAAAACTATTTTTTAAGATAGTTTTTACACAAAAAGTGTCTTTTTGAAATAAATTAAAATTTTTTTTTTTTTCAAAAGCTGTATTTACACAACAACAAAAAAATTATTTAAAAACCAACTGTTAAAAAACTGTTTTGTAAATTGTGTTTTTGAAACTCAATTTTCTAATAAAGAGTTTTTATTAGTTTGAAAACTAATAAACATTTTCTAATAAACATTCTCTATTTCTAATAAAGAGTTTTTATTAGTTTGAAAACTATTTTCAAAAAATATATTTTCTACATTCACAGTTTTTAGTTCTTTGTAGTTTGAAAACATGATGTGACAAGTTTTGGTTATCCAATTTTGATTGTGGATCTCTACATTATTAATCTTACCAATCTTTTAAATGGATAATCAAAAGGTAGTATGACAACTTTTGGTTATTCAAGTAACAAGCAACAAGTAAGATCAGAGATCATGGCCTATAAGTCAATCTGTCCTTTGTAGATAATCTGCGAAACATTACCATCCATTGAATAATAGACCACCTAAGAACAGACTGCTTAAACTAAACAATCTTGTACCAGTCCACCTTAGAGCCACTTTGCCTTGTATTACTCCAAGTAGAACTACAGAGATCCAGTAGAAGTTAGAGTCCAGAAGACTGAATCCTCTTGGTGCATACAGGGGTGAAAATTCACAAGAGTATGAGCAATAATTTCCCTAACCACTAGGCTGAGGCTTCTCAGCCTTGACCATCTCCATCCAGATAAGCAATGATTAAAAAGACCTTGGCAAGTAAAGTCCTTCTTATAAAGGCAATTCGATCCTCATACCTGGTAGCAAGGGTCCTAAGGGATGCCAATTACCAAATGAAATTAATTTAAGGTTTCTCAGTTTGTGTAAGAACTGTGATTTTGTGGGTTTAATTATGTAATTATCATTGTTGAAATTCGGCTCAATTTTGGTTCGCTGGAAAAACCGTCTGGGCGAGTTTGGCAGATTTGGTCTTCGTTTTGGTTTCTGGAAAAACCGCCCGGGCAGGATTGGCAGATTTTGGTTTAGTTCATTTTTTGGAAAAACCGCCCGGACGGGATTCAAAACTGCCCAGGAGGACGGACGCGCAGAAAAACGCGTGCAACTTCATTTTTTAGGGTTTTTTGGGGCTTCAAAGCCCAATATGGTTATTTCTTGTTAGGCACTCCTTTGTTTAGTATAAATACATATATTATGCCTCTTTTATTGGTTTGAGAGCAAATATTAGGGCATTGGGTTAGGGTTTGAGAGAGTTGCCTTTGTTTTGGCTTTTGGTGAGTTTGGGTAGAAGATTTTCTGCAGAATTCTTCTTTGTAGCTCTTTTGAGCATTCGTTTTTGTTAGTGAAGCCATTGATCGACTGCCCGTGGACTCGGCTTATGTCCCAAAGTAAGGCCCAACCACGTAAATCTGTGTGTCTCTCTCTTTTCTTGTTTGTTTTCTCTCTCTTTCTCTCACATTTGGTTTGGTTAATTGGGTTTACTTCTCACTTAGTTTTGTTCTTCGAATCAATATTCAATAATCACATCTGTCTGATTGGATGCGTTCGTGTCTCCGTGGGCTCGCCGCACAACAAACTGGTATCAGAGCGTAGGTTTTGACCTAGGCTTCGTTCCTCTAAACCCGTTTCAAGTTTTCGGCCGTGGGCTTCGCGGCCGATTATGTCTGGTGCAAAGTTTGATGTTGAGAAGTTTGATGGCAAAAGTAATTTCGGCATGAGGCAATGCGAAGTTATGGATGTCTTGATCCAACATGAGTTGGATTTTGCCTTGGGAGACAAGCCTGAAAATTGTGATGAACAAGAATGGGATCGGATCAACCGCCAGACATGTGGTTTTATCAGGTTGTGTCTCGACAAGGATCAGAAGTATTTTGTTATACGGGAAACAAGGGCGAAGGATCTTTGGAAAAAGCTCAAGGATAAGTTCATGACCAAGAGCGTAAGAATCGGCTCTACCTAAAGAAGAAGCTTTTTTGTTTCCAATACCGTGCAGGTAGTTCTTTGAACGAGCACTTGAATGATTTTAGTAAAATACTTGCAGATTTTATGAATTTGGATGCCACTATCCTTGATGAGGATAAAGGCTTTGCTTTTGTTGAATTCTCTTCCTCCTACGTATGATTACTTGTCCACTACTTTGTTATATGGTAAGGAAGAAATTCGGTATGAGTATCGTATGAGAGATAAGCAGACCCATCAGGACACATCTAGTCAGGCTTTGGTTGTGGGGAAAAAGACTCGACCCCAAACGGGTAAAGTTCCCCCTTTTGCGAAACCAATGGGTGTCGCAAAAGATGAGTGTGCCTACTGTCACAACAAGGGTCATTGGAAAATGGATTGTCCAATTTTGAAAAATAAAGAGACCAATTCCAATTATGCTTCTAACAGGGATGATGATTTGGGTATTGCTTTGGTGAGTTCCATGCTTGGTAGCCACTCGATGGAGTCGCAGTGGATTTTGGATTCTGGTTGTAGCTATCATATATGTCCCAATAGGGAGTGGTTTTCTGACTTGAAAGAGTCGGAGAGCTATTATGCTCTTGTAGGTAGTGACCATACTTGCAAGATTTTGGGTATAGGTACAATCAGGTTGGTTATGCATGATGGACTCGTTTGGACTTTGGAAAACGTTCAGTATGTTTCAGACATAAAATTTAATCTCATCTCTTTGGGTACTTTAGAATCCACTCGTTTGGATTTGAAAAACGGGACTCTAAAGGTTTATATGGGCAATTTGGTTGTGATGGAGGGCGTGAGGCGCAAGAATTGTATTTTCTTGAGGGGAATACAATTTTAGGTGGAGCAGCCACGAACGCTACTGTTATTGGGGAATCTGTTTTGGATACTACCGCTTTGGTGCACGAATGCTTTGATGAAGATTTGGGGAAGCAATTGGGGATTGGTTTTGGTGAGCATTGTGTTTTGGGGAGGCAACTTGAAGTCTAGTTCGACATGGCAGACGACCACTTCTTTGGTAAGCTTGACTTTGTTTGGGGGTCTGCTTTTGATTTAGTTGTTTCTCTTGGAGGTACGTATCAATTTGGTTTGTTAGTCTCTTGTTCTTGCTGCTATTAGATCTATCATTTTGATTTTGTTTATGGGTATTTGCTGCTGGTGGAGATAGATCGTTTGTTGACTAACTTGGGTTTCAACATGGAGTTGGGACATTGGTTTTCGATTTTGGGTACTGCAGATTTGAAGACCTTGGTCTATCAGTTTGAGTTCGAAGATTCGGACTCAATCCGCCTTGCACTTGATTTAGTTGTTTCTCTTGGAGGTACGTATCAATTTGGTTTGTTAGTCTCTTGTTCTCGCTGCTATTGGATCTATCCTTTTGATTTTGTTTATGGGTATTTGCTGCTGGTGGAGATAGATCGTTTGTAGGCTAACTTGGGTTTCAACATGGAGTTGAGACATTGGTTTTTGATTTTGGGTACTGCAGATTTGAAGACCTTGGTCTATCGGTTTGAGTTCGAAGATTCGGACTCAATCCGCCTTGCACTTGTTTGACCAACCTTCGAGGTGTACGCGTCTTATGGCGCAGTTTGGAGCGGCTTGAAGATGGTTTGTTTGGTTTGCATCTTGAGTCGGCTCTTTGGTTTGGTTTAGTTCGTTTGGTTCTTTGTTGGTTTTTGTTTTGGCTATCAGGACTTGGAGTTTGAAGTTGTCGCGACTTTGTTTTTTGGTTCTGAAGGTTGCTCGAAGCTTCAGAAATTTGTTGGGTTCGTTCCAATGCTTGTTTGGTTTAGGTTCATCTGCAGTTTGGTAGTTTGTTTGGTTTTGATTTTTTTGAGGACTTGGTTGCTTCCGTCTGGTTTTGGCTTGTCCTCTTTTGACTTTCTTTTGGGTTCGAGCTTGATGAGAGTTTGGTTTGTGACAGTTCGATTTGACTTTGGTTTTGGCTTCGCTTGGTATTTGGTTTGGATATCTCGCCGAGGTGGAGATTTGTTGAAATTCGGCTCGATTTTGGTTCGCTGGAAAAATTGCCCGCGCAGGATTCAAAATCGCCCCGCGCGGGTTTGGCAGATTTGGTCTTCGTTTTGGTTTCTTGAAAAACCTCCAGGGCGGGATTCAAAACCGCCCGGGCGGGCAGACGCACAGAAAAACGCGTGCAGCTTCATTTTTTAGGGTTTTTTTGGGCTTCAAAGCCCAATATGGCGGCTGCACATAGAGCTGAGGATTGTCAATTGAACACTCCAAATTTATATATATATTCTTTTCGAAACACCTGTAAATTTTTTATTTTTAATTGTTGGCATTTTAAACACCCAACCTAATAATATATGAACACCCAACCCAAAATGTTTGAACACCCAGTTCAAAATATTGAACACCCAACCCAAAAAATAAGCCTACAAAGTATTTGAAGACCCAACCCAATTGAAAGCCCATTACGAAATCTCAAAAGAAATTAAACTAAAAAGAAAAATTTAAAGTAGTTATAGTTTCTAGAGTTAGTAGAAATTTCTGAACACCCTTCAGACAATTCCGAGGTCGGGAGAAATTACTATTCCCTCCGTCCCTTTTTAATTCAATGTGTTGCTTCGTAAATCCAATTTATTTAGGAAACATCATCATTACATCTTTCACATAAACTTTTACCTCCACTTTACACCTTTCACATAAACTTTTACCTCAGTTTTCCAAAATTATCTTCCATTTTTTCTCCTTAATTAACTCTTTACCTATTAACTTTTCAAAAGGATAAAATAATAATTGTACAAACTTTTATCCATTAATTTTCCAAAACTTTTATTAAGGGACAACCCAAAGTAGAATACTCTACTCTTATTTGGGACGAAAGGCGTATGATTTTTCGAAGTCGACTCCACAATACAGTTTCAAGACAAATTACCATTCTAACTAAAAACCTAATTTGACCCCATTTTAAAGTGAATATCAGAGTTTTCATGAAACAGGAGTTGTTCCAAATTTGATAATCTACATTGCTGTCAACTTTTTTTTTGTTCTTATTTAATTTTTTTTCCGCATTTGTTAGTTTTGAGTCAATTTTTTGTGGTCTATTGGTTCGACTCGGCGAAATGGATCTAACAAGTAAAAAATTATGTTCGAAATTGAGTTTTTTTAATAAAGACAAAAATAACAGATTAGTGGACAATTTTTTTTTCTTTATTAAAAAAGCATATTTATTTATTAGATTCCTCCCATCAAGACAAACCAATAATCCAAAAAAATATTGACGAAAAACTAACAAATGAGCAAAATAACTGAATAAAGATAAAAAATAATCCAAATGAATTATTTAGCCACACCACCCCACAGAACATGAATCATCACGGTCCTATTTCATGTAGTAGGCCTCGACGAGTTTAACGCTCATGCAGAAAATCAACTTTATCGGAGATTGGTAAAATCAATTGGTGTAATCATATTTGACAAATATGATTTTTCAAAAGGTGCTGTTCGGACCGTTAAATGGACTAGTGGCCAGGTTCATTTTGCATCACATGAGGAATTATTACATGAGAGGATCTTGATGCATAGAACTCCTCGTATAAACTATAAAGATCACACGAGGAAATTGCACGAAAAAAGCAGTGTTCTAAAAGTCGGACTAATCGGTGCCTCACCAAGGCAACTAAGGGGTAGTCAGTTGGTGTAGTCGATGGGAGGACAAGTCGGAGACTAGTCAGAATTAGTCGCCGACTAGTCGTTGAGGTAGTGAGTCGTGACTAGTCTCCGACTCGGCTAGTCGGGAAGAAGTCGGACCCAGGCGGGATAAATTTGAAAAATGTCAGGTGAAAAAAGAAATTTCGCCAATTTTCGGGGGTTTAGTGTAATTTCCGGTTAGTACTAACCTAAATCGTTTTTTTTGATTTTTGGATCGAAACCTCAATCGTTTTGTTCGATCTGAAATTGAGCGCCTCTCCTCCTCCTCACTGGTTCTGCTCTTTTCGCCTTCTTCATCGTCGTCGTCGTCTCTCTCTCTCTTCTCTGTCTGGTAAGCTCGCTCGAACTCTCTCTTTCCATCGATATGTAGCAGTGCCAGACGTATTACGTATAGTTTATCTGTCTATGTATTATATATAAATTTTGTGTGGGTTCTTTTGTGTATCTCGAGTTAGGGTTTTTTTTTAAAGCAGTAAATTGGTTAGTATTGACATGGTACTAATTGAACTTTGAACTTGGCATTGTGGATTGTAACTTTTTGATTTTACTTATTTCTATGTTTGTTTTTATGATTTGTGCTACTTATGTTATTCTAGTTACTCAAAACTTGGTAAGAAGGGAGGAGAATATATGTTTTTTATTAAAAAAAAAAGGAAAATCCGACTAGCCAATTAATCCCTAGTCGGTCCGACTGACCTGGGACCGACTAGCGTCTTCTAGAACGTTGCTCATGAGTCATGAATCTGGACAAGGAATGAGGGAATTCGTTGCAGAAATCGTTAGTATTGATCGTTAGTGCCACTGGAATTTAATACAGTTTTTTTTTTTTTAAACTGTTTGTTTTTTAAAATTGAATTGTTTTTTTTTTCAAAAGCGTTTTTTGGGAAACCTTCTTTTTTTGTGTGGAAAACTATGTGTTCTTTTGAAAAGGACCAACAGTTTTGACTGAAAAACAGTTTTTAAAATAATTTAGTATCTTTTTTAGTTTGAAAAGGTGATATAGCACTCAATTTTGATTATGCCATTGTGGACCTCTACATTGTTAACTTTAGCCATCCTCTAAACGGATAATCAAAAGGTGATGTGACAACTTTTGAATATTCAATTTTGAGTATACCATTTGTGATACCCTAAGCTGCTGCTGCTGCTTTGTGGTTTTCTTTTGAGTTTCTGAGCATATATTCAGACTTCAGTGCAGTTCTGCAGCATAATTTGTTCTAAGAACCACCCATTTCCCTGTCAAACATGAGATTGATTTGGCTCCACCTTGCATATTATGTCCACCATCTGATTTGACTTCTAAGTAGAGTGAAAATTGGAGAACTTACATTTGAATTCACTTGCAAAAAAGAAGTTAAAAAAATAGTCAAGAATCATTTGGAAAAGGTCCAACCCTCTTATATTTTCCAAGCATACAAAAGAGATTACAATTTACTTCTTTTATTCTCTTTCATTTCATTGTTCTATTGGATCTGGAATCTATATCTAACGGCAAAAGGTGGAAAATATAATGGCCAAATCTCAGTGTGCTGGTAATTGCAATTTATTGGTATATCCATGGCTCGTGAATGTGTTCAAAGAAACAGTTTGGTATTTGCATATTTGATTGTCTGTTTGGTTTGTAGATGACTAGATGTTGATCTAACATTAGCAAATAAGGTAAGTAACTTGCCAACCCAGCTTATTGCTTGGTGAAGACACAATACACGTTGACCTCTCTGAACCTTGTAGCTCAAATTATGTTAGCAAGAGAAAATAAGCATCAATACATGGACTAAGAAACCAAAACCATTAAAAAACTGGGGTTTCTAGATTATATCCCCTGCCACAATACATAGAATTTCTTCCCTTGTTCAGCGTTTAAATAAAAGTCAGCACTTGTGATGTATGAGCTTTTGAACTTCTTTCCCATCTAACAAATGTAGAGTTTTTTTTTTGATGAATTCAATTTTTCACTTAATACTGTCAACAAATGTAAAGTTTTGGGCTTCGAATTGATAGCTTAAGTATTTGAAGAAATGGTTCCAGCTTTGAAGTGTTAGTTTCATCAAGTTTCTGAAACTTCACGTCAAAGGAGAAGCTAGTTTAACTTTTGATCATTGAATTCCAGCAATGAAGAATCAATTCAAATACTTAGAATGATTTTCAGCTATTTAAAGCATTATTATTTACTTCAAGTTTTGAACATGTATTTTAGGAACTCAAATAAATAATCACAGTTTACAACATGTTCAGCATCTTGAATGAAAAAACATGTAAAGAAGATCTAATTGCACACAATAACTTAAGTTGTTGGGTTAATGATATTTAAATTTCTAATACGAGTACTATGTAAACTCTCTACTTCATAACAAATCTACATCTGAAAAAACTCTTACTGATTACGAGGAGCCGATTTAGCTTCTAAAAAGACGCAATTGCAATCAAGTACTCAATGCTGAAAAGATAATGAGAGGTAAAAAGACTGAAGCAAGAATCTAAATTATTCATTACCAGATCAGGGACGCTTAGCAACTTGTTGCTCATTTAGGAGGAGTGGAATTTTTTTTGCTTTTACTTGGAAGATTTACCGAACGACCTATTTGTGGTTCTGTCTTCCTTATGCTGCTGCTATCCAAAATTTTAGCCATATTTGCTCCCAAATGAGTCTCTCTAAAACTGGTGAAATATAAACGTGTTGTGTTCAAGGGAAGAAGTGATAATGAATGTATTTTAACATTATATTTATGAATGATCGATTAACGTGTTTATTGACATATTTACACCTTCTCGACAAATATTAAAAAATGCATAATTTTAATTATCGAAATAGGCCGAGAAGGACCCACGAAAAGTTTGACAAGACCACGAGGATCTATCCTTAGTCATGTAATGTGTGTGCATGAGCGTGATCAAAATGGAGAGCAGAGCGTTAAAGCGTCTTTCAAATATTTCTCAAACTGCAATACCATTCGTAAGAATGAGAATAAAAAATATGAGTGTATAGCGAAAATTGAGAACAGGAGCTCCAACCAAAGGGTTAATAGTAGTATATTTTGGATGTTTTAGGTCTAAACGCAGAAGACGTTGGGCGTAGTTTTTTACTATCATAACACAATTAAAACTGGGGTTTATATGTGAAATATTGTTTCCATTCAAAACCCTCCCTTCCAATTTAGAAAGCCCCAGCTTTCATTGCCAATTTTCCAACGCCCTCCTCGTGTAAAGGTACTTCCTTCTCCAATCTCGTTTCATAGACGTGAATCTTCACATTCCCTCAATCATACATGGAATTTGCAACTGTTTTCTGTTGGATTTTGTGGTATGTTTTGTATCATATTTTGTGGTGTCTTGTTGAGTTAGATCTGATTCTGATCGTTATTTGCAGTTCTAATCAGAGCAGAATTTCAGAATGTTTAAGAACACGTTCCAATCAGGTTTCCTCTCCATTTTGTACAGCCTCGGGTGGGTCAATCTCTCTAATTGGTAGACTCTAGGTTTTTTAATTTGCAATTTCTGTTACTGAAATTCAGCTCTGAATTTGTCTTTTCGGTTTTTGTAGGAGCAAGCCGTTGCAGATATGGGATAAAGAGGGTGAGTATCTTTCATTTGTTTCTGTTTTTCCTTTGTGTTTTGATTTGCATTATTATGTTCAAGTAGGGTTTGTGGAGCTTCTTTTTGGTAACCTCACAGCGCACCCTTTGTTACAAGTGTATTTACATTAAAGCGAAATGATTGCTATTTGCTAGCAGGAAATATTTATCTATTTAACAGGCCTGGTGTTTTTTTCACAGGGTTCTTCCTTCCCATTTTTTTTCTGTTTTTTCCAATATATGTTGGGGGGGGGGCGCTAGGCCTATGTTAGCGGACACTACTGGTACCCTTTACGATTTTGGTATTTGATTGCACAAAAATTCCTTCCAAGGACGAAGTTGGTGATTGTTCAAACTGTTCTTCTAATTTATTTATTGAATTCTGCTGCGGAGTAAAAAGCCAGATGTTAAACTAAAAATCTAGAGAAGGTGGAGTTTTAACAAGACATAGTGTGAAGGAAAATTGATCATAATGCTTCTACGAGTGTTTTTCATGTATTATCTGAAGAATATTACTCTGTTATACAGGATGTTTATTGCTTAAAATAAATGCATCTGCTATTTTAATCTATTGAAGTCTACCCCTATCATACGATTCTTTGGGCATCTAGTGCCCCGTTCCTGTTCCTTGTACTCCCCACTCCGGGTAGCATGGTTGGAATTGTCTTCCAGAGTTTAGAGATTCTTTGGAACTGCATCCAGCTCTTCTGTTAAGCCGGAACATGGTTTGGTCTTCATCTTGATTCCCACTTCCTGCTTTAACTACCTTAGAAGTTCTCTTTTAGTGCTGATGCGCGTTAAGCCACTTCATAGGGGGTTGTTGTTGGACAAATTAAAGTTGGGCTCATGTCATGCTCTGGGTTGATAATGTTGTCAAGCTCAATAAACATGATCTTGTTTATTCTGTGTCTTTGGCACCTTGCAGTTGTCAATGGCCACGTAAAACGACCACAAGACGAAGACATACAATCGAACGTCCTGGAAATAGTAGGGTCAAATGTCCAGTCAACTTACATTACTTGCCCAGCAGATCCAGCTGCAACACTTGGTATTAAGCTGCCGTTCTTAGTCATGATTGTGAAAAATCTGAAGCAGTACTTTACGTTTGAGATTCAAGTGCTGGATGACAAGAATGTCAGACGACGTTTCCGTGCTTCTAATTTTCAAGTGTGTAAGTCTTCCCTTTTCACCGTGTTGGTAATGTTTTGTTTGTTCTTGCCATTTAACAGCTCTTTGAGCTGCAGAGCATGCTTTTGGTGAGTAGTGGTACTTCCTGGTTCAATATTAGTCTTGAAGTGGTCTTTTTGACAAAAATGTAGGGTATCTTAGGCCATTTGGGAGTCCACAGATGTGGGATGAATTGTCTTGAACTGGAATGTAGTTTACTAGATTGTATGTTGTAATGCAAATTTCATGTCAACGTGAAGGCAAATTGTATTGGAGACCTCCTCTATCAATTATCAAAACTTTTCTTTAAACCATTTTGGTTTTTCCATTCTTCAAGCATGAAGAAAATGATTGGACCACTGGAAAATTTTAATAGGGTTTGTTACTCTTCATGTAAGTATGGAGATAATTCATTACTTTGTTGAACTCAGAGAGAACTAATTTTCATGTGTTCAAGTCATGGTTTTCGATGAAAATAAAGAGGTGATACGCATCTATGTTATTATATGGACTTGATAAAGCCTTGGGTGTAATTTGTATGTCTTTGCTCAAAAATTACCGCTAGATAGTATAGGGCTTGGATTCAAAGATAACCAAACGTGGGAAGCAATAAATGAATTCGTAAATAGTAAGTGATTCTCGACTTAGAATTACTCTAGAGCTTCTAATCTGGTCAAAAAAATTGTCAGAAGTATATGCTGTTTTGTCTGTCATTCTGTCATTTGGAATTGAATTATAAGCTGCCCAATTGAGGATGGGAGCATGATTAAAAGAAATGCTCTCGATAGGCCTGCAATGCACGTGTCGATGTCATGCTCTCAACCATTAGTATTTGAATAGTGCTACTTTTCAGCATTAACATGCTGACTTTACTATGCACCATTTAACTGCTATATCCATCCTGACCTTCTGCTCTTATGCTAGATTTTGCGACTGAAATTCATTTATTTGTTAGGCTGTGACTCGAGTGAAACCGTTTATTTGCACAATGCCCTTGAGGATGGATGAGGGATGGAATCAAATCCAGTTGAATCTTGCTGATTTTACCCGACGAGCCTATGGAACCAACTATGTCGAGACATTGCGAGTTCAGGTTCATGCAAACTGCCGCCTGAGAAGGATATATTTTGCCGACCGCCTTTATTCAGAAGAGGAACTCCCACCAGAATTCAAACTGTACCTTCCGATGCAGGTATGATAAACCCACCCACCTCTTCAGTCACTAACCGTTTTGCATTTCTGTTCCTACTTTACTAATCTCACGAGTCCTCATTCCTAAAATTGCAGAAAGCATGATGCTTTTGTGGAATGTCAGCGAACCTGTTTAAGTATTATGGACGAATTCTTGGTGTTTTCATCATAGCTCTATTGATCGACCAGTTTATGAGACGGTTGCTGTTTGTGCAAAAAGTTGAATGCTTGTAGAACTTATCCACAGGAGTATTCTAGTGGTTATATAATGATACTAAGAACTCAAGAATGAAATTCTGAATTACCAACTCTGCTTTACGAAGACGGGTGGATGAAATCCTGAATTGTGTACTTACATGATGATGTTGGTCTTTGTTATCATTACTGCAATCTTGGTGTTATGGTCTTGGCATGTCTAACAAAAATATAAAAATGTTGGGAGGACAATGTTGCCCGAGTGAAATCTACCCTCTTTTATTTAGTTTTTCGCCAACTATTTTTGCTGTGTTTTCTCTCCCGCTGGGTTCCTTAATCCGGTGTTATTGTTCTCAGTCTTGTCTCTCTAGATCCGGTGGGCAGTGTGGTGGGTTAACAAATTTTTTGATTTTCAGAGGCGCGCTGTTACCCTCGATGTGGTATCCTGTCGATGTGGTCATGTGGGTCATCGGTTCCGTCGGCTTTGCTTTCGCACATCCAGAATTCCGACGTGTCAGCAGGGATTCGCCGTGGAGTGGCGTTGAAGGTTTTGCCTGGATTCTCGCCAACATTTATGGTCATGTCATGGGCTAGCGGGTGACAGTTTTTGGATAGCAGAATCTTGGGACGATTTACTACACGATTTTGTTTGTTTTTTTCTACTTGTGGTTTGAGCTGGATCCTCTACTACTAAATCTTAGATAGACCTTATGCCAACACCTCGTGTTGGTCTGCTTGTGCAGCACCTCTCAGTCCGTTGGTGCTTGTACTCATGTCTTAGATTTTAGTAGTTTTGTTTTGTTCGGGTATCTAGTCCGAAGTTGTCAATACCGTTTCGTATCGGCCGGTACATACTGTTTTGGCCTTATTTCGGTACTCTAATCATCTGATTCTGTCCCGGCTACTCTTGGACTTTTACGCCGTAGCGGCATATTTTCCATCGTACTGGATCATCTCATTTGGTACCAGCCATTCAGAGAGAGGAGAAATTAAAGAGGAGAACGTCTTTGGATCTGGTCTCTGAGCAGGGCCGGCCTAACACTTTTTAGTGCCCAAGGCAAGTTCTAAATTTTGTGCCCTTAAAACTTTAACAATTTTTACAAGGAAAAAAAAAAAGTCCATCCCTGTTTGAGGGCATTTATACAGGCAACTGGGGTTAATTAAAGATAGTGTATGACCATTTTCATCCTCAAAAACCAAAATTACAATTCCACAACATATTGAATAAAGGTGGAGGTGAAATAGATATCGTAATATATTGTAATAAATATTTGTGTCAGACAGTCCTTTTATCTAGCCTCATTTTAACCCAAAAAAAGGACGACAAGAAGAAGAAAGGCAACGAAAAACAAATACTAAGAAGTAGGAGTAGGAAGGTCGGTCTGGTAGAGGTGAATGGTGAGGTTGAGAAGGAAGGAAGTGAGTAATAGAGAAAGGTATATGGAGTCCCACATCGGTCAGAAGAAGGAGAATGGGTAAAGAGAAGGGATATAAAATGGAAGAACACTGATACATTCACTCCCTCTCATCCACTCCCTCTCACACCCTCTCTCACATGGTGTGTGGGACCCACGAGGGAGTGAATGTATCATTTTTGAAAATGGAATGAAGGAATTGGGCGTTCAATATCACCGGGCCTTTTCTGGTAGAGTAATACTCCTATATCTAACCAAATGGGCCTTATGTTTTTCATTTTGGGCTTGAAAGGATCCTACCAAGCCTAACATTAAATTATCTTGGAGTGCCCCATTTTTTGGGGTTTTGGGGGATGCCCTAGGCCTAGGCCTCTTGGGCCTTGCCCAAGGGCCGGCCCTGTCTCTGAGTGACTTTCCCGCAAAGGGTTTCAAGTTTGGGGAGCACAGATCAAATGGAGGTGAAAGAGAACAATGATGAGAGAGAGAGAGAGAGAGAGAGAGAGAGAGAGAGAATACTTTTTGTCATGAGTGTTCATGGCTTTTCTGGGAATAAAATTTGCCTCCGGGCGTTTTGAATGAAATGAATTGATTGTGGATTAAAAAAAAAAAAAGGTCCATGTTAGTCAACAAAAGTCAAATTTAGATAATAAGACTTGATAATCAAATTGGAATTTGATGAACTAAATAACAACAAAATGTCACTAACTTTTAATTATAAAAATTCGGGACATTACAAAAAAGGGCACCAAAACTTTTTGAAGCACATCCCCATCTTGAATTTGAGAGTTTGAATTCAATTCCGACTTTACCTAAGCCAGAAGTCCTTTTTGGTGTTGGTCTTTTTGTATTGCTGCAACTACAAGTGTAAATAAACCAGAACATTTAAGAAGTACAGGTTTCTGCTTTTATATTACTGGAGCCTTAGCATAATTCGGGCCAACTCTTATTCTTCGTTCCCGGTCACTGTCTTCTGAATTCGTTCAAGAAAGTTCAGCATGATCGGAAGACTTTTATCATCTGAAAGAAAAGTAGATAGATTTAAAATCCGAATACCGTCTATGTGTAATGCATTACGTTACATAATAAGCATGTACTCTTTAGTGTTGAAAAAAAGAAAACGTAAAAGAGTGATGGAAGGTCCAAGTGATTCAGAAAAATTACCAAGTCTTGGTATTGTGTGGCCCTTAGGATGATGAATTACCACAGGATCAACAACTGATTCCAACAGTTCAATTCCATACGGCTTTAGGAAATCCGCCTCTCCTACACCAGTCACCGGGTTGAGAAAAATACAGGATTGTAGCATATAAAAGTAACAAAACTTCGGACTATTTATGTCCGGTGGCCAGCTGGTAATGAGCACATAAATGAAGGAAGCATGGTAATGAACACATAAATTAATTTGGGTCTCTAGGCCTGCCCTCCCTGATGCCTTTCGGCTTTGATTTGAGGGAATGGTTCTGCAGCAAAACGTCCCTGTAGCTCCTCGGTTCTTGGAGGTTTAGGGGGGCCACTGTTTCAGTGATTACTCTGAGAGCAGCCACTTTGTGCATATTGCCAAATGTTAGGTTTGTCTCCAATCATCCCCGCTCATACCCCCAATGATTGGGGACTAGATGAGTTCTGTTATTATTGTTGTTGTTGTTGTGGCAGCCCAAGGCCTAGGCATAACGCAAAATGTTAAATATTAATCTGAGGCTTTTATCAATATATACAAATTTATTTTCAGTTTGGGTTATGGTATTTTATTAAGGTGTTGGAAATTTATTTATTATGCAAAATGACTAATCAAGCTTAAAATCAAGTTATTATGACATTTTCTTGTCAACTGATATTTGGCTACTTCACTTAATCTTTCTTCATCAGACATAATCAATTTGAGGTACGTTTTTATCACTTCTAATTTTAAAAAACTTCTTTCTATGGATATGCAACTGTTACGCAAATATAGTATTTTATAAACACTACATATACACAATTGTAGCGCCTTGATTGTCTAATTAAGTGATTCCAACGCTTAGATTGGACGATTTTTTAGTTTCTGGAGCCAAGAAAGTTGTAACAAACCCTATTACTACCGTCAAATGAGAAATTAATGATCTAATAAGCTAAAATGCAATTATTTTTGTAGTCATTTTAGCTAATTCAAAACTTCTAGAAAGTCATTTTGGTGGCCCTAGGTCTCGGCCCTAATGGTCTACGGCTTGGGCCGCCCCTGTTCCTATAATCGCATAATATGTTATAAACTCTCAATCTCAGGAAAATGAGAGAGAAAAAGAACAAGGAGTGAACATCCTGGGTTATTCCCTTGAAAAATTTACGACTAGTACTTTATCTTTCCATCCGTTATTTTCCTTTATAAATAAGCTACTCATGCAAAAACTGCATAAATTTTTTGGATTGGGACTATATGATCTTTTTCAATTTGGACAGTCACAAACAACTCTGGATACAGGGGAGGAGGTGCTGCGCAGCCAACTCCGGCATTGTTCCAACGAACAGAGACGTCCACAGCGTCGAGTACTACATGTGTACCAAAAATCAACTCGATCGGATATCGTTAAGTGCCTCGTCGGCGCACAAATAACTTGAATAAAATGGGTTCAATGGTTTTCATCCAATGTTTTAAGTTTTATGTGTTCCCATTTTTTCCAACACATATGTATTCCGATGAGGCATTTAACGATATCCAATCGAGTTAATTTTTGATACACATGTAGTACTCGACGAGCTTTACACGGTGGACGTCTCCGATCGTTGGAACGTTGCCGGCACGGCACCGGAATTGGCTGCCCAGCACGGGGCTGCGCAGCACCTCCCCTGTTCCCTACCTAACAACCAGTGGTCACGTTTACCTACCACTTTCGAACTATGGGTCCATGGTCAAAATAGGAGGTACAATGGACGGAGGAGAGAGTTTCTAAACTATTACCACAAATTATATGCTGGTCAAACACAATACACAAGTAACATGTTATTTGGTTTTAAAAAAGGGAAGGGAGTGTCTCTTTCAACCGGAAATGAACAATTTGGATCAATAATGACGGGATACACCACTCCACCACACTTTCAAACCGCACCTGCCTGCTTGGCACTGCATAATTGGTAGTTTCAGAGTGTTTGTTCTCCCATTTACCAATCATGCAGTGCTACGCAGGCGGGTATGGTTTAATGTGTAATGGAGAGGTGTGTCTCTAGCATTATTCTAATTCGGTACCTTTTTGTTATTGTTGTTGCAATTGTCGTCGTCGTTCTCCGGGGGGGGGGGGAAACAGACAAGGGTTGGTGTCTCTTTTAATAGAAGTTAAGAAAATAATAAAATATATATTGCTGTGTTGTATTTGTCGTCGAGCAAACAATATAATAGATTTATCGTCGTTTTTATGAATAAATATTTTGCGAAAAATTAAAAAAGGACCGTCCATAAGGATCTTAGTTTCTTGTTATAGCCTATGTGTAGAACGAAAAAGACAACGAATTAGCCCTACCCACATTGAAGAATTTGGCAATGACAGACAAAAAAGCATGAATAATCTGACATCTGTGTACCTAAAAAGTGGACGGACGGGCCTCGAATTGGACACGAATATGCCTTCTCTGCCAGCGAGTGCTCTTTCAACTTTGCCCCTCCAATTATTATCAAGAAATTTATCTTTGGTACCTTCGTCAGACCCACACCCTGCAATTTAAAATTTTCATTTAGTATAAACTACTCCAATAAAAGAATTAAATTCTCAACATAATTTCGAGTAAAAACTTCATTACTGGCCTATTAGTAAATTTGAGAAAGAAAAAATAGACCTCTAAAATTTGAGTCTTTCATGACTTGGGTAATATTTTCAATAAATCTCAGTTATTGGATACAAAAATTGAAGTGGGTTTTAGGCTGTTTTTACTCCTAATTTGATTCTCAGAAAAAAGAGCCAAGGAAGAGATGCTCAACATTATTTGGCTTTGGTAGCTCCTTTTAGAAGGCATTGGAGTTGATCTACTTGCCACATTTTTTTTATCTTTTATATTTGATGACGTATGAACCACCCCTATGGTAGGGCCACAATTCGACCTACCCTTACAATTAACCCACCGCCACAGCCTCCCACTTAAATCCGGAGTACCTCCAAAGGGAATCAAACCCTGCCATGTTGCAAACGCAGATCCGCCCTAACCACTGGGCAACCCAGGGGTGGGTTGCTTGCTACATTTGTTTACTCAGCCTTAAAAGAAAAGAAAAAGAAGAATGACAAAAGCAAAAATTGTTGAAATGAGTTGACTTATTTGATCAAAGGGCAAAACAGTACCGTTGCTTGTAGCCCCGGCAACGCTGCTGATAAAATTGCACCCTGAAATTTCCACGAACAGCTTCATTAAGCATTAGTACAGCTTAAATAAAATTTGATTTCCACACTTTCTTTTTTTATTATCCGTATTTCTTTTTTCGTCCGGATACATGTGAATTTACTATACATTACTATTATTCTTTCATATATAAAAGAGTAAATCATTAAATTTCGTAAATTCACGTGAATAAAGACAATTAAAGAGAGTAAAGAAAGCCAAAAAAGGGACCGACCCAAAAATCACTGAGGGAGTACCTGAGAGAAACCAAGAAGACCATCAAATGGTCCATGCTTTATCATGAAATCCTCTATGTACGCCAGACACTCATCAAAATTCGTGTACTCTGTAAATTCCTGAAAATAAAATGGAAAAATAAAATTCAAAATAAAAAATAAACTGCGCACATAATCTTGCAAACAAACTGAATATTGAACCACCACCGATGGTGGTAGCCTGGTGGGCCGGGTGCCTCACATTTTCAGGGGAGACTCGGTTTCAAGTCTTGCCAGTGGCAAAAAATTATTGGGGTACACACTTATACCCACTTGTACCTATGTGGCGCCGTGGTGACAGTCTATCCTCAAGGACAGTAGCAATAGCTCGAACCGGACATTCCTCAAGGACAGTAGCTTTGGCTCGAATCAGACATCTCGAACCAGACATTCCCGATCCACTGGCGGGTTGGGAGCCCTATGGTCATGCCCAGGGGCAGACCCAAGGGGGTCACGCGGGGCACGTGCCCCCACTGACCCCGCGCGAAACTCAAAAAAAAAAATTATTCATATTATATATTTAGCATAATTATGCAATGTAACGTTATATTTAACATTTACTCATAGATATCTCGAAATAAAAATGTAGAATTAATTTTGTATTCATTTTTTTTATAAAATGTATGCATTATAAACATTATAGTCCATAATAAATTTCTTAATTTAGTAAGATCGTTGACTAAAAAAAAAATTACACGATTATAATAAATAAGATGCCTCGTTGAGTTGGACTTCTGGGTCTGCCACTAGTCACACCAAATGTCTCGTTCCCAACCCTATCATCACAGGTCAATTTTGGAGATTTACCCATCTTGAACTGTGCTACTTGTTGGAATATGGAGTTGACCCACGGGATTGATTAGAATGCACCAAAGTTGACTCGAACATTCTGAGTTTTGGACTCGGCAAATTTTAGAAAACATTGAATATTGAAGAATTGGAAATTCACCTTGTTGAATTGGAACCATTCGTAGTAAGGAGGATCGAAGATCCCTTCGACGTCGGATTTGCCATTGGAGGGGAAAGGTGCATCGAGGAACACGAGATCGAGCTTTTCAAGCACAGACTCGGGCCACTTCTCGATCTGCTTTTTGAGAATCTCGCCACTGGTTCTGAACCCATGCAGGCAAAGAAACTTGGGCTTCTTCTCGATTCGCTGCTGCTCTTCTTCTTGTTTTCCCATTTTTTTTAAAACAAACCCGTTTTTCTCGTTCCAAATCTTTGGGGGAAAATCGATTGATTTGTTGATTGGTTCAGGTACCCTTTTATAGAGGGGAGAAATAGTGGTGCCTGCTTTTTCCTCCGTTCAAACTTCGAAGTTCACAATGACACGTTTGGTCGTTCAAAAAAGCAATCGAAGGAAAGTGGAAATTTCAGTTCCCAAAAAAAAAAAAAGGAAAGTGGAAGTTTAGATTCAACACACGTGCTAGATACACACACGTTTGGTTCAAATACCCCCTCTGTCCCATTTTCATAGTTCCACTTGGGGATTCCAACTTTTTAAGAGGATACAATGATTATACCAAAAAATATTCAATTCTCCATTTATGCCCTCTCAAAAGGTGATTTGATTGATGAAATAGTAGTACTTTAATTCAAACAAAAGGGTAATAATGTAACTTTATTAACTTTCTATTGCTTATTTTGGAAAGTGAACTAACATTTTTGGACGTCCCAAAAAGGAATAGTGGACTATGAAAATGGGACGGAGGGAGTAAAATCTTAACTTACTCAAAAAAAAAGAAAAAAGAAAAAAGTGGAAGTTTAGATACACACACGTTTTCCTTTTATTTTCTATTTTTTTTTATTTCTTTGGGTAAATTACTAAAATCACCCTTGAAGTTTTTTGAAATTATAGATATAGTTTTCCCATTTTTTGCGGTAAATTACTACAATCACCCCTTAGGTTTTTAGAAATTATAGATTTCCACCTAACATTTGGAAAATTGCCAATTTTCACTGTCGCATAACAAATTACTCCACTATTGTGATGTAGCCGTTGAAAAATTCAACGATATCTGCATGACATCATCAAATTCTAATTGCAATGGACCAAACTGTTCTTTTGTAACCTGTGAGCAACTGTTTTCACACCATTACAATCTTTCACCAACTATAAAAAGATACTCAATGTGTTCCAAAATAATAGTAAACTACGAAAAGTTGTGCCATTTTTTAAATAAAAAATGAAGTACTTCCATGTATCATTTTTTAAAATTTTCGCACCGAAGTAGAGTACTTTAATTCGGTGCGAATTTTTTTTTAAAATGATACACGGAAGTACTTCATTTTTTATTTGAAAAATAGCAAGAGAGAGAAAGTGAGACTATTATTTAGAAACGAAGGGAGTAGTTTCTTACTTTGTTCCATTGTTATTAGGATTTGATGATGTCAATCATATTCTGTCAAATTTCCTTACGAATTCATCATGACAAGGGGTAATTTCTTGTGTAAGACAGTAAGAGAGGGGAATTTATAATTTCTCAAATGTGAGGGGGCAACCTATAATTTTTAGAAACTTCAGGGATGGTTTTCATAATTGGTCCTTTTTATTCCGATGGTTAGGTGTGTTCTGGCCCGCTTACGAGTTACGTGCACCTCGATTAATTATTTTCCCGGTTTGGTCAAAGGCAGACCATTCACACTGGGATTAGGGAATCCCCAAGAAATTATTCCCTCTATCCCAAATTTCTTGTCCCCTTGCACTATTCACAACACCTCAATAAATTATTTATATTTTCAAATGTATAATGCTATATATATTCGATATAGATCTAGTTTGATAGCTCTCGATGGGTTGAATTAAACAATTTTTTTAAAATTGTAAAAAATATTATAGATTGAAAGATATAAGTAATTAAAAAATGGCACGCATGTCTGTAAATGGGCAACAAATTCGGGACGGAGGGAGTACTTTCTTGCAGCCTGACCACCCCAAGAATCGAACCTTGATAAATTACATTACACGAGGGGCAAACCCACCTAGCAACACCCAAGGCTGTTAGTACGTACGTGGTTAGAATTCAGAATAGGAGGGTCGGAATTTCTCTTTAAGAAAAAGGGTCCATCCACCCCTTATCCTACTTACACCATCAAACTCAATTATTTTGGCTCCATCTCGGGCCAACAAAAAAGATCCAAACCTGAAATTGTGTAATCGCACTACAAGTCCTGGGGGGGGGGGGGGGGTGAATAGGACGACCAATTTAAAAATTAACGTTTTCCATTCTAATCCAATTAAACATTTTCATGGAGAAACAATTAAAACCACAATGTAAGCAAGTAAAACAATAATCAAAAGATCATCAACGCGAGGATATACGTGGAAACTACTTAGGGTCTAAATACCCTAAACATAAAACCACGGCCTAATCTACTAATTGCTATAAATCAAAAGGTTAAATCAAGAGTTACAAGATTAGGAATTACCAACTTGCCCCAAGCTACACCTAACTCCACTCCTTGATTTAGCTCCCCGAGCCTCTTCTTGATTCCATAGCCTCCACGAGGTCAACACCCCTCGATCTCCGTATCAAAGACGGCTCCGGATCATCTGACCATGTAGATTTGAAGGCAACCAACAATGATGTATGAAAGATATGATTTTTATGAAGGTTTTTCCAAAACAAATCAATCTAGAGACAATCCATGGAAAGGAATGCACTAGATTGAACAAAGATGATTAAGCAAACTCAAATCATCTCAAAATCATCAAGCTCACAAAGCTCAAAGGCACCCAAATTGTGAAGACCCGGAAATTTATATTTATTTGTCGTAAATAATAATGGGTTAATGTGAGGAATTGAATAAAATGATGAAATTGACTAAGTGTTGGGATGTTGGTGAGATACATGTGGATTGTGGTGTATTTGATTTACACGAGCCACTTTTGGACTTCTAGTGTAATTTTTAAAAGATAAAATGCAAGTGGGTATTGGTGTGGTGTAGATGAGAGAGAGGACATCATTTCTCCTCCCCATCTCACCTCCAAACTTACTTCCTTCACAAAAGCTTCTCAAAATCAAGTGCTCTACGCGTTAGTGTATTTATTTCACCCCGGTGTTTGGAAGGTTTTTGCTTGGAGTTTTGAGTTTGAGCTAGGCTTTCACCATTGGAAGTGTTTTCTTGTCTAAATCCCAAGAGGTAGGGGAACCTCCTTCAATTCTTCATGTAAATATGATGTTTGTGTGTGTACATGCCTTGTTCTTGATCAAATCCCCTTTGTTCTTGTTTTATCCCTTTGTGTTGGCAAAGCTAGTCTTTTAATGTGATATATCCGTGTTACAAGCTTTCCTTATAAGGATTCCCTAGTTAATTTGTTTGTTGATTTGAGTTGGGTTGAAATCCCCTACCTTTGGGTGAAAATCTGCTGAACAGGTTACTATTCACATTTTTCGGGCAATGCCTTTACAGAATTTGGAAAAGTGTAAAGCTACAATGTTGTAGCTCTTCAAATCACTTACGTTTTGATATATAATACGTCCAAAACGGAGTTTGGTGTGAAAAGTTATGACCAAAATACCTGGACTGCTCAAACCCATCAAAACTGCCGAAGTGATTTTAGATCGATCCAAACTTAATTTTGGATCGATCCAAACTATTTTAGTGGCATCCAGTTGATTTTGGATCGATCCAAACTTAATTTTGGATCGATCCAAACTTAATTTTGGATCGATCCAAAACCCCCTTCGTGCAGTTTTGCTTCCTTTGACTTCTTTTGGCCCGTTTTGTGCAATGTACGCGCTATACCCATTCTAATCGACTTAAAATACTTTGAGATATGCGTCATGAGTATATTTGAGCATAATTGATAATTCCTTAAGTTCCCTTGGGGTTCGAGGTACGTGTTTGACACTTAACATACGAGTTGACGTTATCGAGCAAATTGGGGTTTTGAGCGTTGATTTGAGTTGAGCTATTGCATGGACACTAAAACGAATCGGTTAAGTTTGACATGATATTAATTGATGAAAAGAATGACACGGGGCCCGAAAGGGTATGCCCGGAATGACACGGGGCCCGAAGGGGCACCCAGAATGACACGGGGCCCGAAGGGGTATGCCCGGAATGACATGGGGCCCGAAAGGGTATGCCCGGAATGACACGGGGCCTTTATGGTATGCCCGGAATATAAAGAATGATTTAACTGAATAGTGCATACAATGAGGATGTCTTAAACACTTGCGACGTGTCGAGTACGTATCGGATACGACAGGGTCATAATTGGGGTGTGTTAGCGATCATCAATCCTTATGATTTTCTTACCCTTCTCATATTATTCTATGGACCTTATCACATGTTTATGTTCCTTATTGCACGTCATGAGCATCTCATTTCCATTTAGAATCGATAGATGTTTTCCTACTGGGCTAGTGAGCTCACCCTTATAATTTTCAGGTACTCAACAAAGCGGAACATGACTTGGCATGTGGATGTGCATGCATGACTTCATTCTTTTGAAAGCTAATCGGACGAGTTACATGATCATCTTGGACTAGTATTGTTTTTGAAAAGATGAACGTTTAACTTGTAATACATGTATTTTTGACTAGAATCTCGTGTAGACTACTTGGTTATGTAATTGATTCGGGTACGCTAAGCATTGACTTTCGTTGACTTTGAACATGTAATTTGATCTTGACCGTGGTAGGTGTTGACCTCCACGTGGATTATGTACTATTTATTTTTATGAAAATTTGGGGCGTGACACAAATATGGCTTATGAAAAAGATTGGATTTTTATGAAGGTTTTTGCAAAATAAAATCAATCTAGAATCAATCCATTGAGAGGAAAGCACTAGATTGAAAAAGATGATTGAAACAAGTTCAAATCATCAAGAACATCAAGTTCACAAAACTCACAAAGGAACAAGAGGAGAAGACTTTCTCTCTCTAAAAAGTGAGCTGATTTTTTATGAAGTGGGTGCTCTAAAATGAGAGAAGAAGAGTTTATATAGTGCCAATTTCGTGCTCCCAAAGATAGCCAATCAAAACATGACATTTTGCCACTTAAAGAGTTGACAGACGCTTGCAAACGCTCCGACAGGATTAAGACACTTGGCACACTGTGGGCTGTCCATTGACATGCGTTTGCAAAACGCTTGGAGACCCTTTTAAAAAGACTTGAACGGACAAGATTATAACACGTGTCAAAGGATCCCTCAAGATGAGCATGCGTCCGCAAACTCATGTAAACGCAGAGAGACTAGAAATCAAATGCCTTAGATAAAATCATGATTTAGGAAATGAATCAATGCACTTGACTATGTAAAAACTTATGAGACCTAAAACAAGATGATCAATCCTAAATGCAAAGATGATATGCATGAATATACCTTTCCAGATTGAGCTTCAAAACACTTGGCACGGTAATGACTTGATCACGAAGCTTGAAAATCCTTGAGTGGAGTATCTAGACTCAATCCTATCACTCTACCTCCCAAAACCCAAAGGAAAATTACAGACTCCAATGGTTTTTCGACATACCCGGGAATCGCCAATAAACCTAACAATCATTTTATTAGAGCCGGCTCATTATTTTGGAGGCCTAAATCGAACTTATTAATGGAGGCCCACCCTGTACGTTGGATACAAAGGTCGGTCAATAGGTAGTCTTTATAAAAACCATTACAAAATGTAAATCTATAGTTATACAAAAATAAACAATCAACAATCCTTAAAAATTTATTATTTGAACATTTGATCATGATGAGATAATAAAAAACACTTTATAACACATTTCTCCACCAAACAAATAGAAAACAGAGCATATAATATTCAAGTCAAAAGATATTCTACAATATAATACAGAGTATGAAAACTGAAAAAAGGAGCATAAAACTCTAATTAAGCCTCCAATAAGACACCCACAAGATAAAAAAAACTCTTACCTCCCCATATTAGTAGATTCACCACCATAAAACAAAGAAAACCCTTAAATTTATCAATTATGGCATAAAATAATAAAGAAATTATTTGATGGAGACGGAGAGTTGGAGATGGAAAAAGAGGGGCCTTGAAAAGTGAAGCCAAATACAACGTCGACCACCGTTCCCCTTGAGTCATCAATTGTCGTCCTTCACCTTCACCTTCCACAGTTCCACTTACGCCTTTTTCAATAGCTAAACTCTTTTTTTTTTAGCAGAACTTGGATGGATGAGCTAGTTTCCACCGACCCCTCCCTTGTCATCTATTAATAATTTATGAAATTAGGACTCTAAGTTGTTTGTTATTTCAAAATTGCCACCACATGAATTTTGGGCCCCTAAATTTGAATTGGGCCAATTTTATGTTTAATGGGCTTAGAAAAAGCTATAGGGGCCTAATAAATATGTATGTATGTGTGTGTGTATAGGGGTCCTAAATAATTGGAGGTCCGAATTTTGGCATTTTTGGTGAGCCAAAAGCCCGGACTGCTTAGGCTTTGCCCACAAGCCGGCTCTGTCATTCATCTTGTAGCTCTTGCATTCATGAACAAATGTGTGAAAAATAAGCTTCACCGGGAGTCAGTAGATGCATGAAAAATAATCATTTACAGTGGGTAGTGAATACGGTTTTGAGCTTAAGTCGTCAAGTTTAAATGATTTGTTCCTATTGATATCGGTTTTCAATCAAGATGATATCCCCCACACAATCTACAAGAAGGGTATTTCTATCTCACAACGGAAATACACTTAGAAAATTCCGAAAGATGATGGATTTTTAGGTGTTTAACCTATGAACTTTCCCATGGAACAAAACATGAAGCTCTCGGATGTAGGTGAATTGCCTAAAGATCCATCTTAGCATAGGCGGCTCGTTGGACGCCTAATTTATTTGACAATTACCCTGCCGGATTGTCACACCCTAAAAAATCTTCTCATGTTTTGGCTAAATAAACCACCTGGCTTGTTTCTTTATGTCTTTAATCAAAATTTTTTTTTTTTTTGCATTTTTGTTTTGTGTCAAACTTTTGTGAATTATTGATTCCTCTCAATAAAAGGAACCAGAAAACTAAAAAATTACGACCCAAACTTAATTTTTTTTGAATAAAAAGAAAAATCAGCCAACAAGCTAATTTTTTGGCTACATTCAAATGAATTTGAGTTTGGAACATAATTTTTTATTCCTCCGATTTCTCTTGTCGAGAAGAATCAATAATCTATAAAAGTTTGACACGATGCTTACAAATACAAGAAAATCTTGAATAAAGACAAAAAAGAGAGTCAAGTAGCTTATTTAGCCAAAATAGTGTTCAATAAGCTACTTGACTTGTTTTTTTTGTCTTTATACAAAATTTTCTCGCATTTGTAAGTTTTATGTCAAACTTTTTGTGGATTATTGATTCTTCTTGACAAGAGGAATATGAAGAAAAAATTATGTTTGAAACTCAAGTTTTTTTTTCTTTTTTAAAGATAAATTTAAGTTTGGATTATTATTTTTTAAAATTTTTTTAGTTCTTTTCGTCGAGACGAATCAATAATTCACAAAAGTTTGACACAAAACTTACAAAATTGCGAGAAAAATTTGTATAAAGACAAAAAAACAAGCCAAAAATTGAAGTGGGTTTTAGGCTCTTTTTACTCATAATTTCATTTTGAGTAAAAAAGAGTCAAGGCGGAGATACTCGCCATTATTCGGCTCTGGTAGCTCATTAGCAGCACTGGAACTTTTTTTTTTTTTGATCAACCCACTGGAACTGCTACATTTGTATCACTTATTCAACCGAAAAAGAAAGAAAAACTAATAACAAAAAAAAAAGAAAAAAAGAACTAGAACTTGTTGAAATGAGTTGACTTATTTGATCAGAAGCGCAAAACAGTACCGCCGCTTGCAGCCCCGGCAACGCTGCTGATAAAATTGCACCCTGAAATTTTCACGAGCATCTCCATTCAGCATTAGTACAACTTAATTACTCGCTTGTGAATTTACTGCGTTGTTATAAAGAAGTGACAAAACGATACAAGATAATATCGTACATTCACATGAATAACGACAAGAAAAGAGAAAATTTTGTCAAGTTCTAATAAAATATTGTTGCCGATAAAAAAAAAAAAAACGAAAAAGAAAAGAGGATGCGAACAGTAAAGCACAGAATGCAAAAATCACAAAAACAGAAGCAAAATGAAGATGGGAGAATGCAGAGAGAGTACTTGAGAGAAACCAAGAAGACCATCAAATGGTCCATGCTTTATCATGAAATCCTCTATATACGCCAGACTCTTGTCAAATTTTTTGAACTCTGTAAATTCCTGAAAATAAAAAAAGATAAGTAATCAAAATGTATACTGATTCAATGAACCCAAGTTCCGGCCCGAGACTTAAGCAACTCCTTGTTATTCTAAGAAAATAATCGAGGTGTGCATAAACTGATCAAACACCTGAGTTCGGAAAAAAACATGATAATGTTATTTTAAGTGTTGGAAACTCACCTTGTCGAGTTGGTACCATTCGTAGTAAGGAGGATCGAAGAAGCCTTCGACGTCGGATTTGCCGGTGGACGGGAAAGGTGCATTGAGGAACACGAGGTCGAGCTTTTCGAGGATAGACTGGGGCCACTTCCCGATCTTCTTTTTGAGAATCTCCCCAATGGTTCGGAACCCATGTAGGCACAGAAACCTGGGCTTCCTCTCGATTGGCGGCTGGTCTTCTTGTTTTCCCATGTTAAAGCCCGTTTTCCTCGTTCCAAATCTTTGCGGGAAAACTCTGGCTCTTGTTTTGGTTTGTTGGTTGGTTTGGTAGTTTTATAGAGGGCACATAATGGAAGGTTCATCCGAAGTACGTCATGCGAAATTATTCAATTCTTTGGGATAACCGCCACGCAATGTTTTAAATAACGGTTTCGCAATGCGTAACGGTAACGGTTTGAGTGTAACAGTTTCACTAGTATCGAACGTTACGTAACGGGTATCACTCCCACTTCCGGTATCAGGTGTTGCGGTTGTGAATTTTTTAAAATCGTTTTTTGGCAAAAAAAAAAAATAAAATTTTAATTTGCTTAAATAACCCGTAATGGTCGAGTATAGGTCGTGAACGGGTTCTTGAATCGAATACGGACCGATATGTAACGGGAAACCGGCCGATACGCATGCAATTTTTACTCTCGCTGGTAAACGGGGTGTAATAGTATCGAAGAGTCCAAAAACCGTTACATAACGACGGATACATTAACTAAGTAACGGCCGGTACTTAAAACTATTCCTCCAAGTGGGGCTCCTTGCCACTCACTCCACAATCACATATTCTTTTGGAGTTCATATAAATATGTAGTTCTAAAGGGGCCCGTAACACCACGTGGTGGTGCTTGCACACTACTAAATAATTACTCGTAGTTCATAATGACGCGTTTGGGAAAATGACTCGTGGTCTGTGGGAAGACGAACGTAAGGATGCCGTGGTCCAAGCAATCAAATTAAGGGTAAGTGGAAGTTTAGAATTTACATTTTTTTTAAATAAAAAAAATACAAAAATAAATTGTTTTTGGATCCGGGGTGTCAGATGCACCCCGGATCCCAGACTAGCTCCGTCCCTGTCTCTTCCTTAATTTTTTTATGCAGAAACTATACTTCTACAAGAAGTTGAATAGTTCACCAATTTATTTTCAATGCATGTCGATTTCAATACCATGATTGTATCACAATGAGTAGGTAGTAGAAAAGAATAAAGTACTTCGCAGTGGTGGACACGGGATTATGATTTTTGCTTAATTTGCGGGGACCACTCTTCAGTAATTTTACAAAAAATTTTAAAGTGTACTAAAAATATGTAAAAAATTGGGGGGAGTGCAGGGACCGAACACCCCCCTAGCACCCCCTTGTCCGCCCCTGTTCCCGTGCCTTTCTCTGGTAAATTTCATCAATTTTCTAAGAAAACGTCCTTAATGCCCTCACCATCCGCCTGAGGACCGCTATATTCTGAAAACAAAACCATGAGATCATAACATATGTTGACGTCACTTAGGCATAGACCAAGTAAGGAAAGGTAGAACATTTTGGGGAAGATTAATTGGATTACACCTTTTTTTTTAAGCACAAGAGAAGAAGTACTTAAGTGAAGCTTTGCGAATTTGCATATAATTTATTTAGGAAATTGATATTTACACTCCAAAAATTGATGCAGGAAGTTTTTGTTAGTAGTGCAAGTAGTTTCCTTTAGGAGTGCCTCAAGTAAATATAGAGAGAATTTTGGAGTGGAGTGCCTCCAGTAATTTTTATATTTTGAAAAGGGTAGTTTTGTAAGTTTATTAAATTATGGAGTGTCTGCATAAAAAAAGGGAGCTCTAAAATCAGCTCCCATCGGAAATTTGGAATTTTGACCTGGGAAAAGCAAGAATTCTTATGAAAATAAGTTTCTTTTCTAATATCGGCTGCAACCTTAAAAGTCATAATTAGTAGAGGTGCGCATGAGCTGCCCAAGACATCTAGTTATAAAAAAAAAAAACCCCTTAAAAGTCATCGCTTAACAATTTTTTTGTTAGTGTAAGTTGTCTTCCGCGATCATTGAGGACAAACGATAAAAGTTCGAAATAGGATTACAATGGGACAATATCCAACTTTTAAATTGAGATAGGAAATATTTTTGGTTAGTAAAATACAAAATCAATTTACATTTGAACAACCAATAACATGTCTTTTTGTTTTTTGTTTTAGGATCATGATTAAATTAATTCTATATAACACCCACAACGTCTCCAAGTTAATTAGTCCGCTATACAAAATTACGTATAACTTTCAAATGAAAAATAATAAGTACTACTTTCCTACGTAATTTTTGAAATTTATTTACATCAAATTAAAGAATTTATTGAGATCATTCGCTTGGAGTTAAAAGGTTTTGAAAAATTACGCATCAAAGCACTTTATATTTTTATCTGAAAAATTACACGTGTGTTTGTGGTGGACTATTTTTTTGGGACTGAAAGATTACTTATTACGCCCTTTGTCCAGCAAAGATAATCTAATGCGAAATGACGTGCAATTAATTTTGACTTCAAGATAAGAGTACTTTCGTGAAAGCTAAAAACTCAAAGTACCTTTGTGTCAAGAAATCTAACTAATCAAAGTACTTTCTTATTTAATCCCAAAATTTAAAATTGCATATTTTTTCGTAGTAGATAATGCGAAACGGAGGGAGCAAGGGTTTAAATTGTCTTCAATTGCATTTAAAACTCGACCAGATAGTCCTGCAAAAGAAGGTCTAGGTTTGGCCACAGAGTCGCACAGTTGTGATAGCTAATTTGTCAACAATCTGATTGTTTAGATTGGTTGGTTGAGGTACGCGTAGTTAGCCCAGACACCCACGACTCTTGAAAAAAAAAAATCAATTTGAAAACTCTATCTAATAGAGTAATTGAAATTTATCCAACAAACTTCATGTTACAAGTTTACAATTTACTAAAAAAAAATTGGGAGGAGGAATATTCTATGTCCCAATACACTTTAACCATTGAAATTAGGCAGAGAAAGTGGGAATGAATTCGTGTAATCACCATCCTGGTTATTGGTTAACGTAGATCCTAGGAAATCCTAGGAATTTTTAGCCCGTCACATCCGCTGAATTCTACAAAATACAGAGTATTAAAATATACAACCCGATTATGGGTACCGAAGGAAAGTGGAACGATGATGCACATATCGGCATCTAGGGCCACTTCAGAGTTCTACACAAATGGTTTGTGCATTCTATAATGTATAATAATTTTGAGCGGCCCTTTAAAACTAATTAAGCTCAATTGCATGTTCTAATTTTTCATTCAAAGTTTATGATTCTACCTAGATTTTGGAAAAAAAAAAATTAAAGAAAAGTTTGACGATTGGATTAACCACTTACAATTATCTAATTGAGCTAATCTTTTTTGTAGCTACTTCAAATATTAATTTAAATTAATGAACATCTCGGACAATTCGTATACAAATCTGGAGTGAGCGCCACACCCCGATCTGTGCACTCTCTATTGGTACCACATAATCATGGTAATAAATCTGGAGGAATATGAACGGCAAAAGTCCAAGGAAAGTGAACTGCTTGCTCTACCCCCCACCATCTCCAAGGGTTATGGAAGGGCTCATGTTAAACAGAGAGACCAAGTTCTAATATATAAAAGCACGCATGAAGGCCAATAAATTAAATACATAAAGGCAAATGCTTTTAGTGTTGCCCAGTCGTCAGGGGCGAAGCTAGGATTGACCGGCACTAGGGTCAAGTATTTATGCAATATATGATTGTATTCCTACTTGATATAGACACGCTAAAAATTTGCAATTTGCTTTGAAAGTTCGTTGTAACTTATAAAAATTGATTGTGGTACCTTTCATATTGCATAAAAACCAGTTGGGTATATTTCTTTTCACATCGGTCTTTGTACATAATAAAAAGGCAAAAAATCTAATGTCAAAACTTACCTAAATTTATCTCAATTTCAGATTACCAAAAGAGAACCACAAAATAAGCTGGCTTTTATTTGATTGAATCAAAAGCCCTAAGTAAGTTTAACAGAAGTCAAAGTAAACAACGCAATATATGATTAACTATCGATCTATGAGCGAAACTCAACAACTCATAAAAAATCTTTTACTTGTGAATGCAGAACCCCCATTAAGGTTTTCCAATCTACTATTCCAAAAACATAGGTAAACAATTGGGAGTGGGAAGTATTATTTAACCATTGAAAGTAATATTAAAGCATAGAAACACTGAGATCATCCGATGAATACTAAAAAATGTAGAGTACTAAAATAAAAAATCATCGACTATGGGTGTGGGGCCGATTTCCGAGTGCCATACAATTAATCTAAGCCATTTACTAATTTAAAAATATTTTTTCCAGAGGCCCTTTAAACTCAACTCAATTTGATATGACTTATTCCAATATTCTAATTTTTCATTGAGAATTAAGGATCCTAGATCCTAAATAAGTTTGATGGTTGGATCAACCACTTACAGTTATTCAATTGAGCTAATTTTCCACTGAGGCCAGTTCAAAAGTTATTTTAAAATTAATGAAAGACTCGGATCATTTGTGTGGAACCACAAAGTGAACTCGACATCCCGATGTGTGCACTCTCAATTTAATGTCTAGAATCCGAGGTAGGTGCATTCTCAATCTTGAGGGGGAATGGAGTTGTTTTTTTTTATGGGAATATGATACATTCTTTCGACGATTCCAACCTTTGGAAGAGACATATATGAATGAGAATGAAATGTGCTTCTATGATTCAGACATTTGGAGGAGACAAGAATAAGAATGTGATCTTGATGATATCTTCACCCAAAAATCACATTTCCAAATTGAGTGAGAATCTGATCCTTGTCTTACCCCATGAAAATCTTAGATTCCTAGCTCATTCATTAAAAAAAGAAAATGTTGACTTTAATAAAATTTTAAAATAATTGTTTCGCACGTACGATTATTGAATTAATCTAAACACCAAAATAAAATTACTCTAGGTATCATCCTAGGAATTTGATTCCCAGCAATCATATTCATTTTCCTACTGTAATAATTAACTCTAATTTTTTCTGTTAATTGGATATTTATTTTTCTTAAATAATTAATTATTTTTTTATTTACTTTAAGTGAATTATTGCATGTATTATTTGGCCATATATATATATACTATTTCATTAGGACTACTAGATTTTACCCATCCAACTCAATCTAATTATTGCCACCAACTTGTACTTTGACCCGCCCTCATTACCCCCTCCATTATTATTTTGTGTGTGTGTGTGTGTGTGTTGGGGG
>JAXBDA010000634.1:0-76487 GCA_036023075.1 Gaultheria prostrata | reverse complement strand
TATTCCGACCCCCTCTGCCTGGGACTTTCCTGGTTATTCTATTGTCGAGAGAAGGTCGCTAAAAGAGAAGTAATATTTTGAAAGACACGTTTTACGAGGAAATATTGAATTACGGAGAAACACGTTTTACGAGGAGACGCTAATTTTTGAAACACGTTTTACGAGGAAATACTGGATTATGAGAAAACACGTTTTACGAGGAAACGCTGATTTTTGAAACACGATTTACGAGGAAGTGACATTTTTATGAAATGATATTTTGAAACATGTTGCATATTCACGACATGATACGAGAATTACACGACACGATTTTCGAGATGAATAGTTGACACGAGGAAAAGAGATGAGAATGAAAATGTGATGAGAATGAAAATGAGATGAGAATGAAAACAGAGAATTCGTAATGATGATAATGAATACGGTAATGCAACTTTAGTACCGCCCTTCACGTAGTTACGGTCCGTGATGTGGTTAGAACTAAAAGATACGGTAGTACCGCTGTAGCACTGCCCTTCACGTAGATGCGGTCCATGATGTGGTAAGGGCTAAAGCGCGTACAACAGCACGGTGGATAAAGCTTTGTATCACGTAGATGCGGTCCATGATACAAAGCAACCGGATCCTCGAGCGGAAAGGTTGGTGAAAGACGGGCCAATAACTTTCAGAGTGATGTGAGATGGTTGAAATGATTGGAATGAATGATATGACTGTGATGATCGAAAAGATGAAATTTGAAGAAGAATGCTTATGATGAAAAATGAGAAATGTTATGAGACACCGATTACCACCACGTTTACTCTGATTTATGTTGACATTGACACAAACATATTTACACTGACATTGTTATATTTAAAACTGTTTTTGGATAAACTTTCAAGCCTTATATATTGTTCTAGAATTGCTAGTTGGGATTTGGGTAGAGTTATTATTGGGCGTCTCGCTCACAGGTGTTGCACTTGTGTAAACCTAGCATAATACTACGATGTTGCCTGGCAACTCGGACGTATTATGTCAGACTATAGAGATGAACAGGAGGAGTACTACAGCTTGGGAGCTTATGGAGCTGGACAGGACACTGTCGGGGCTGACGGTAGTGCAAAGAAGTAGAGAAACCCTAGTTGAACCTGTTTTGAATAAATGTATTAGCAAGGAGAATTATGTAATTTCCAAGGTGGAAACTTGTTGTAAGACTTATTTATTATTTCTATAATAAATATAACGTTCCCAAAATCAGGGGCGTTACACGGATTCTTACTCGTGACAGTGTTGTCATACTATGAATGAAATTGATACGGTGTATTTACCCAAAAAAAATACTCACTGGGTGTCACGCTCCCATCAATGAGTATTGCAGCATATTCCCTTCTTACCAGAAATTCACTCAAATTCCTAGAAAATTGCTACTTATCCCAGACAATTGGAAGGATATGTTTGTGCCCCGAAGTCATTGACTAATATCAAGTGATTTCCAACGAATAGATCAAGTTATTAATTCCCACAAATCCATGATTCCAACTCAATCTATCGTTTTATTTGGAGTTTCATACAGATGATGCCCGTAACGCCAAGTAGGCCTAAACTGATGCAAGAAACTTAACTGTAGTTGTAGTTAGGGGTGCACACCGGCCCGGCAGCCCGCCCAGCCCGATTTTTTAAGGGTTTGGGATATAAATTTAGGCCCATTGGGTTGGGCCGGGATGATATTTTGAGCCCGATTAGTTAATGGGTTGGGTTTGGGAATATCCTCAAAGCCCGGCCCGGCCAGGCCCGAATATAATATTATTAATTTTAAAATATATATATAATATATGATTATGTTTGATCCCGTAGAAAATTAGAAGTCTCTGCTTGGGGTTTTCTCTTTCAGGATTTTCTTTTTTGAAGAGACACATCTCCTCTTATTGAAGAATGAATTTCATAACATTTCTCATTGGCAAAATCTAAAGTCAGCCTAATGGGCTGACACAAAGAATATTCTTTGACCAGTAATAGTGTATCTTTGACCGGTAAGAGTGTAAAGTGTCTTTTTATATGTGAAATATATCTGTAAAAAGACACTATTACCGGTAATAGAAACACTATTATCGGTCAAAGAGTATTTTTAGTGTCAGCCCAATGGGGTGATGACACTCGAAAGATCCTTTCTCATTTTATTTCATAAACTCATTGGAGAAACACTTTATTCTTAAAAGACCAACTCCACAGTGTAGTAGAACAAGAATAACATAAAGTACTAACTAAGACTTATTCTTAAAAGTCCAACCCAACAGTGTTGTTGAAGAAGAGTGTGTGGAAGTCAAATTAAGAGATCAAACACTTAATTGTTCATAACAAACTCCATTAAACAATTTGAGTAAGAGCATATCTCCAACACAATCTTTTTAAAAACAAAAAAATTCAAAATCACATGTCGTCCAATTTTTAAATGCGACAATGAAAGACCGAACAACCAAATAATCAAAATGAAATATGAAGACCACGAAAATACCCACATTGATCACCTGATCCTGTATACTTTGTCGTGAAGTTTTTACCCACATTCACTTCAACCATGGTGGGCAGAGGAAGCTTGGTGTATGAGCAATTGATTCGAGCCAAAATCGAACTCCATGATACGTGATTCTCTTTGTCATTCCGGTTTGGGGATTATGACATCCAAGAAATTTGTTGTGGATAATCACCAATAGAGTTCCGTCTTTCAAAACTTTTATTGGCCGGATCGGTCCCAATAGCACACGAAGACAATATAGCTTAATAACCCACTTCAATGTCCAAACCCCTGTTTCTATGTAATCTTCCTTCATCCACACATTAGCTTGACTTAATGAACCGATATCGCTAGCGTGTAAAAAATCATCCAAAACTCCAAGATGCCACACACCACCAAGATGACAAGGCAAGGAGAGATATCCCAATTCCTCAAAATCCACATCAAAAAAGCATAAGAATTTTGAAGCCATGCCCGACCCTAGCCAATGAAGTACGCCGTTCACGAAAACAAAATCAGCCGCGCAAAAATGAGGGAATGGTTGTCCGTCGTTGTGCCCTCCGATGCTCCTCCACGTATTATCCCTCCCTAGTGTAAAAACATCGAGTGTCATATTGTACCAATTGTATTCATGATTGGTTGCAGTACAAGCCATGACCTTGTATTCATCACTCAAGGAACTAAACCCAAATCCAAATTCGACCCTACTATAGGCCTGTGCCAATTTTGGGAGTTTCGGAAGGACAAAATGTCGTCCTGGAAGAATTGGGTTACAAACCACAATATCATTATCAACACGCAAACAAAGTAAGCCATTGCATGCTCCAATTACTCGTCCTCCGTCGCACTCGTGGCGTATGAAAATCTCAGATCTGAGTTTTACGGTGGCATTTTGGCAGCTTAAACAGGCAAGGTCGTCGTTAAGCTCGACAATGCCAAAGTGAGCGGGATTGGTGCGGGACTTAGAGGGACGGTACAGGATAAGACTCAGAGAAAGAGACCCTCTCGAGAGATGCAATTTGGCGAAGTAGGGTTGGAGGATTAGGTTACGCCAAGTCTTGCATACTTGTTTGCATCTAACGAGGGAGTTGATATCTGAGATTCTTAATAGGATTTTGCAAATTATGTCATCCGGGAGTTCTGAGATAGTGGTGGTTACCGCGGCAATAGCCCTCTTCTTCCGCAGTGGAGGAGGGCCAAAACGGCTCTTTGTGTTCGCTCCCCTCTTCGCCATGAGAGAGGGACGGGATAAGAGGAAGAAGTAGAGAATTCGGCAATAATAATTGAAGAGAACAGTGAATAAACGTCCAGGCACGAAAACAGAGTTTTAAGGAGTAATTGATAATAAAGGATTCATTAGAGTAGAGGAGTCCTAGTTTTATTACAACATGGAAAGAATTCAGCGTGTTCAATGAATTAAGGGCGAATCAAATTTGAGATTTGCACTTTCCTATTATCCTATAGGTTTACATTTATTTTTCTGAGTATTTATTAATTCAACGCCAATTTTTTTTCAATTATTTTTGTTCGTGTTTGTAGTCATGAAATGTTTTTAAAAAGTCAACAAAATGATGAAAAGCTAAAAATGCAATAAATCAAAGCAAACAATTTTAAATTATAGTACTGAGTACTAGGCTTATAGGGTGAAACCCATCACAAGAGTACAATTCCCCCAAGTCACAGTAGGCCCCGGACCTTTTTTCTCTCTCCCTAATATAGTATCATCACTTAGAGACACGCCCTCCATTCCCTTTTTATCGTCGGCTATTTTAATTTGGACTGTCCAATGCAAAAATTGGATTTGCAAACAACTTCTCATAATAACTTTGAAATTAAGATTTGATCACCGTTGCATAGGCAAAATGATCCTGTTATAAATATAATGGACTTGACGTTCTACCTCCTCCATACTACAAAACAATAGCCGGTCATTTTCTCGTGACACTATAGTACCAAAAAAACTTTGCCACAAATAAAAGTAGGTGATACGATACCCGATTCAGAACATGGAAACACAACTAAAATAAGAAGTCCCAACTTAGACATGTTAATGCCCACAAATTTCACTTAGTTGTTTGTACAAATTCCACAAAACAATTGGAAAAGAGTATATCTCGAATACCCATTACCCTTAATTGCAACCATGGTGGGCAGAGGAAGCTTGGTGTGTGAGGAATTGATTTGGTCCAAAATCGAACTCCATGATACGTGATTCTCTTTATCACTCTGGTTTGGATAAAACCTAATTAAATAAACAGTGCTTCCTACTTAAATTACTTTTTTAAAAAATAAATAAGTATTACAAAGCATCATGTTTTTCCCCAGCCAAACAATGAAAGAGGAGTAAAATAATTCACGCGGACAAAAACGGAAGTTCGATCGAGATTCTTACTCCCTAGGACTACAATTAGTCACGTTATCGAGGGAGGGGCCTGGGGAAAGGCCCAACTGGTGGAAGCAGATTCACAATAGCTAGTCAATGGGTCATTAAAGCCCAAAACCACTAACTCAAAAATTTAAAATTCAGCTTATTATGTTTTTCGAGACAAATTATTCCCTCACAATACATCATATAAAAAATTACAAAAATTCAACACATATTTTGAACTCTTACATAAAATTAAAAAAAAACCAAAAAATAAAAAAGTCAAGTTAGCGGCGCACCCATCTGCTAGGGGATCCACACAACTCTCTCTCTACTTTCTCAAACTTGCATCTGCCCATTGCTCTCACCTCTCTCCATCACTCACTCATATTTTCTCTAATCTCGTCTGCTGGTACTTGGTTGAATTGAAGCTAATCTTTTGAAGTGACTGCTCATTTTCCCTGCTTCGGTTTATCCCCTGGTGATCTCTCTCTCTCTCTCTCTCTCTCTCTCTCTCGTTGTGTGTTGCTGCGTTCAGTTGTTTCATTTGTTCTGTCTTTTTGCTATTGATCTTGCTTTCTTCTTTACTTTACCTCCCCCCTGTTCCATTCCGCTACCCTTCGCTTTCTTTTCAGCTTGCACTTCTACTTGCTTTCCTTCTTCCTGTCTTTTGCCTTTCCATTTTTCATTTGTTTGATTTCTTCCAAGTACCAAACGAGAAAAAGTGAAAAAAAAAAAATCAAGAAAACCAAAAGAAAAAATCAGAAAAATATCAAACCTAGTGATATGGCTCTTGTCTTTTTGGTGAGACTTGCGTACACTATTGTGGGGATGATTGGGGTCACTGTCTTGGGGAAAATTTGGGACGCTGTTAAGGAGAAATTTGTGGACACTGTTTTGGGGAATATTTGCGACATTGTTTTGGGGAAAATTGGAGACTACGTGGTTGCTCCAATATGGCAACAGTTCAGCTACATGTGTTTCTTCAATAGCAACATTAAAGAATTTGAAACGCAATTGGAAAAGCTTCGAACGACCAGACAAGGGGTGCAACGGTGGGTTGATGATGAACGCAGTCAACTAAGAGGTATTGGACCAGATGTTGAAGCTTGGCGGAAACTTGCGAATGAGGTCACAATTGAGGTTGAGGGAATCATCCAAGAGAAGCTCAAAGTCAAGGAAGGGTGTTTGAATGGGTGGTGCCCCAATCTCAAGCTACGTTACTCATTGAGCAAGAAAGCAGTGGTGAAGACTAAGGTGGTTGTCGACCTCCAGACTGTTGGCGTCCCATATGCTAAATCGTCCTACAGCCCGCCTCCTACATGCACGAAGACTATACCCAATAAGAATTTTACGGCATTTAATTCTCGAAGGCTTAACATGGAAGAGATTATTAAGGCTCTAACAAATGATAAGATCAACTTGATTGGGATTTGTGGGTTGCCGGGAGTGGGCAAGACAACAATGGCGAAAGAAGTTGCAAAACGAGCGAAAGAAGATGGTCTCTTTGTTGAAGTTGCATTGGCCAGTGTCGGCCAAAAACCAAACATAGCCGACGTTCAAGCTTGCATTGCAGACATGCTTGGTTTGAAAGAGCTTGGTGATAGGGCGAATCCAGAAGTAAGAGCTGATCTTCTACGTGAGAGACTTCTACAGGGCGACAAGAAAATCCTTGTTATACTAGATGACATTTGGGAAGAAATTGATCTAGAGGACATGGGAATTCCTTTGGGAGGTGCTAACAAGAATTTCAAAATGCTTTATACATCACGGACCCGATACCTATGGCATGATCCACAAACTAAAGAGGAGATCCTTCTTGAAGTCTTGTCAGAAGATGAAGCATGGAAACTATTCAGAGAGAAAGTCGGTGATTCAGCTGATGCTCGGGATTTGCATCCCATAGCCAAACAGATTGTGAGTGAATGTGGACGTTTACCGCTTGCTCTAGTGCTTATTGGTAGTGCACTTTCGAAAAAATGTGGGAGAAATGCCATTGAGATATGGAACGGCATGCTTGATCGGTTAACTTGTGCAACCAGCACTCCTGCAGATGAGCGTTTGTCTTCTCGTTTAGAGCTGAGTTACGAATATTTAGAAGATGAGGAAGCTAAACGCCTGTTTTTGCTTTGTTGCTTATTTAAAGAGGATGAAGATATCCGTATTGAAGATTTGGCGAGATACGGATTCGGGCTCTCACTTTTTGCCGGGATAAATGAAATGGGAAAAGTAAGGAGTCGAGTTTTTCTCATCGTTGATGATCTAAAGAGCCGTTATTTACTGCTTGACAGTGGCGAAGAAGAAGAAGAAGAAGAAGAGTGTGTAAAAGTGCATGATGTAGTGCGCGATATGGGTATATCTATTGCATCTAAAGAAAAATATGCTCTTGTGAGCCATGGTGCCGCATCTGGCTGGCCCAAGAAAGACACATTTGAGCATTATACTGCCATCTCGGTGATATCGAGGACAGTTACAGAGCTTCCTCAAGGATTGTCATGCCCAAATCTTCAGCTTTTAATGTTAGAAGGCGGTGAAGTTGAGAAAGTACCGTGCAATTTTTTTGAGGGAATGGGAAAACTCAAAGTTTTGGAACTTAATCATTTCGATGGAATCCTAAAACTTCAATCCTTGACGAACCTCGGAACGTTGTCCCTCGAATCTTATGATGATGATGTGCTTGATAATGTATCGGGATTTGGAGCCCTCCTTAATCTAGAGATCCTGAGCTTTCGCAATTCGTCGATCAAAGAACTACCAGAAGAATTAGGGGAACTAGTTAAATTAAGGTTGTTAGATCTGCAGGACACTTCGTCTCTGGAGAGAATACCACCAGGTGTCATATCACGCCTAGTTCATTTAGAAGAACTATACGTCTTGAGTTCCAAATTTCATGACTGGGAAGGAGAAGGCAAGGAAGTAGAAGGGAGAAATGCAAACCTAAAAGAGTTCGAGTCCCTGTCCAATTTAAATACTTTGGAGATCAGAATAAGAGCTGATGTACTTTTACCAAAAGTCCCAACATTCAGCAAACTTAAAATATTCAAGGTTGCGATAGCTGATGATTATGATGAGGACGAGGTGGGGGACGGCTACGACTACACAAACTTATTCAAAGAATGCAAAAGAGTGTTGCTGGTCAAACCGTCAATTCCGATCCCTTCAGATCATGGAGCGATTGATTCACTCTTAAGGAGTAGTGATTTGCTAGTTCTTGATGGGGAAGGCTGCAAAAATCTTGTGCAAGAATTAGTACGTAATGGGATTGACATACTCCAACAATTGAAGGTTCTAATTATCCGTAGATGTGATACGCTAGAATGTCTTGTCAATACAAGGAATCCGGTCCATCTGCCTACTGCTTCTGCTACTGCTGTTTCCCCTACCATGCAGTTACTGAATCTCAATAGGCTGGCTAATTTAAGAGAGCTATGCCGTGGCCCAGTCCCAGCGCTTTCCTTCGGGGAACTTAATTTTATCCATGTCCGAAATTGTGGAAGATTGGAAAATCTCTTCCAGCTACCAATCGTAGGATGCCTCTCTCAACTCAAACGTCTCATCATAAGATTTTGTGGCATGATGGAAGAAGTTTTTATTTGGAAGGAGCAACAAGGAGATGTGCATGTTGCAACCAACCGCAGAATCGAGTTCCCAAAGTTAAAAGACTTGAAACTTGAAAAGCTACAAAGTCTCCTTGGTTTCTGTAGAGGGATTGACCAAATTGATTTCCCTGAATTGGAAAGCCTGGATCTTCGAGATCTTGGACAGTTGAATCGCCTCTTCCACGGCAACAATAATCGATCTTCCAATTCAGAGCACAACGGCGAAGTTGGCTTCCATTATCTTTTCCCCCAAAAGGTATGCCTGCATATCTTTTATCTTTGTCTTTGCCTTGATTTTTTTCTTTTCATAATTTCATATTTTCAGTACAATGTGGAGAGAGAGGCAAAAGAGAATTCGTACGGGAATTCGTATGTGGTTCAATAATACATAAACAATAGCCGATTAACATGAAATTTGATGTGTCTAGTGTTCTTGACGAGGTCTATAATTATCAATGGTTCTGTTCCTGTTCCAAATGCAAAAGAGAATTTGTGTTGGTAATTCTTCTTACAAGTGTGTGAAACTCACTTCTCAAACACCACATACAAGAGTGAGCTCCACAACATATTATGACAATTCAAATCATTTATTTTGTAGGTCTCGACGTTTACGTTGTCCTTGCAAAAAATCAAATTGATCGGACTTTGCATACATCCTTAGAAATTTATATTTTTCTTTCGAAACTTCTTTTTTTTTTAAAAATTCTTCTTGTTAATAAATTGATTTAATCATGTACTTATCAATACTCATCGATGTGATTTACGAAATGGACAACTCAAATTCTCAAAATAGGTTGTTTGCCGTACACGATTGAGTGTTGTGTTTAAAATGATGTATGTAGCATGGCTCCATTTGTATAGGGTTGACGATATTACTCTTCGGTGCTTGTAGCATACAGTGGGATTTTATTGTAAAACTTGATATGAATAACAGCTAAGTGGTGTTGAAGACTTTATTCTCTGATGTATATGTGGAGTAGCACTATACATTTTTATTTAAAACGAACAGAGGAGACATGCATCTCAATAAGTCTTCAACCAATAATTAAACTTCTCGCGCGGTATGTGAAACGCCAGCAGATAGAGACCAAATAAATAAAATCATTGTCTTAGATGTTAAAAGAAATACCATAACAGTTAATCAAGAACTTACGCTCTGTTTGGAACTTGTGGAAAGTGGCAGAAAGGTAAAGAAAAGAAAATGGGAGAGAAATGAGAGGAAAAGGGGAGGGAAAAAGATACTGTGTACAATACTTAGTTTTTTAATTTTCTCTCCTTTTTCTCCCTACACCCAACAATGAAATGATTTAAAAAAATTCAAGTTTCCTTTCTTTTCTCTTCTCTTCCCACAAGTTCCAAATTTTTTTTTACAATTTCATTTTTTATACTTGTCCTTCTGCACACATGGGATGTTAAAAGCTACCCTTAAAAGTTTGAATTCCAAGTTTTAGCCATGTTTTTTAGGTCGGAACCATTTTATGAAATGAAAAACTCATATTCTCCAACTAGGTGGTTTGCCCATACACTATTGAGTCTTGTGTTTGAAATGGTGAATGTAGGAAGGCTCAATTTGTATAGAATTAATGATATTACTACTTTGTAGCACGCAGTGAGATCTTATTGTCAACCACGATATAGATAATAGCTATGTGGTATTGAGGACATTATTCTCTCATGTATACATGAAGTAGCACTATAAATTTTTATTTAAAATGAAAAGCGGAGCACTATACATTTTCGCGCGGTATGTAAAAATCCCACTTGTCTTTAACGTTAAAAAGAATACCATAACAGTTAACCAATACCTTAATTTGCTTTTTTTTCCACACACGGGATGCTAAAAGCTACCCTTAAAAGTGATGGCTTTCAAGTTTTAGCCATGCTTTAGGTCGATCGGAACCTTTTTATCATTATTAGATTGTCAAACAATTTATGAACCAGCAGAAAAAAGAAAAGGCATTAGAATAATTTCAAATTTCCATGTTCTTTTTTGTTTGGATAAGTGTTTCCTACCCAATTTTATTCGATAAACCTGTATAATTCGAGGTGCGGTAGTCTTCGGCTTCCACATAAGCACTGAAGCAGAAAAGAAAAGCATATTCTTTGCTGTAAATAGCAGACATTATAACTGCATTGACCAAATGAGTTGTTAGCAGGTCTCATTACCTAACCTGAAGGTCCTAAAACTCGCCAAGCTTGAGAATCTTGAAAGACTAGGAGATGATCCACTTCTAGTTGGGTCATTGTCCCAACTGAAAGAGATTTCGGTGCGTGACTGTGGCAAATTGCTCTGTGTCATTCCATCCCAATTGCTCCCGATGTTGCGAGGTCTCGAGAACCTCAACGTAGGTTGTTGCAACTTACTGGAGGTAGTCTTCGAATTGGAAGGGGTGGACTATCCACTTCTAGTTGGGTCATTGTCCCAACTGAAAGAGATTTCGGTGCGTGACTGTGACAAATTGCTCAGTGTCATTCCATCCCGATTGCTCCCGATGTTGCGAGGTCTCATGAACCTCAACGTAGAATGTTGTAACTTACTGGAGGTAATCTTTGAAATGGAAGGGGTGGACAACAATGGACCAAACCCAGAGATTTTACCTCCACTGGAACTTGTCAAACTACGTAATCTACCCAAGTTGAATTATATTTCCAAGCGGGACCCCATGGGGTTCAAGTACATTCAGGCTCTAGATATTGACAATTGTAATAGTTTGAGGTATGTATTCTCACTTACCATGACGAAGAGCATCCCACAACTCCGTGAGCTGACGATATCGAGATGCAAGATTCTGTCGAGAATTATTGCAGAGGAGAATGGGCTAGGTGAAAGCACGGTGGATGAAGTTGAGTTCCCTCAATTGGAAAGGGTGGAGCTTCGTGATCTACCAAACCTAGTGAGTTTCTTCCCGAATGTGAATAGTGCAACTCTGGCAAAATCAACCGACCACTACCATAGCCCACTGCAACCTCAACCTCTCTTCAACGAAAAGGTAAATGGAATTAAGTCTCCTAATTGTTTACTGTTATGAGTTTTGTTGGATCCAAGTATATTTTACAAAATCATAATGCTTTACAGGTTTCATTTCCTAGCTTGGAGAATTTGAAGCTAAGTGCATTGGGGAATGTGAGTGACCTATGCAGCTTTGAACTTCCGACCGGCTCATTCTCTAAATTGAAAAAGCTCGAAGTTAGATATTGCGCGAGTTTGAGAAATATGTTCCATCCTTCCATGGCCGGAGGTATTTTGAATCTCCAGAATCTATTCATTAGGGATTGTTTGACTTTTGAAGTTGTTGTTAGCAAGGAAGAACAAGTAGGAGGACATGGAAGAAAAATAGAGAAAACTCTGTTCCCTAAGTTAGAAATATTGCAACTTGGTAGTCTACCAAATCTGAAGACGTTTTGTCACTTCACTCACCCTTTAGAAATACCACTGCTAAGCGAGGTGGACATATTGGACTGTCCTAACATGGATGCATTCTCTTTGGAACCCGTGAGCGCTCCAAATCTCTCCTTGCTATCCTGGAAGGGCAATCTCAATGCTTCCATACTTCTTTTTCCTGAGGTACGTCTATCTATTCTTTTGATAAATCCTTTCTATACATTTGGCACCATATCCTTCTCTTGCCTTCTTTTCTCTTCTCTTCTTTCATAGACTGCAACTTTAGGTATATTTAAATGTAAAAAGGAAAAAAGAACAATGTAAGCTCCATGCTGTGAAGAATTAATTACAATTGTGTATATCCAGATACTTTATTACTAAAACAATGTGGGCTCCGTGTGGGGACCACACCCCATGTGAGAGAGGGTGTGGCTGAGTGTGTATGTGGGGGTGTGTATGTATCATTTTTGCGTTTTTTGAGGTCGGAACCATTTTATCATTACTAGATTCTCAAGTGCGGTGTTGAATTTCGGGACCACAATTTACCACAATTTACGAATGAGAAAAAAATAAAATAAAAGGCACTAAAATGATTTAAAATTTCCATGTGCTTTCTTATTTGGATAAGTGTACCCAACCCGTATAATTCAAGGACTGTGATAGTCTTCGGCTTCGACATATACATAAAAGAAAAACATATTCTTTGCTGTCAATTGTAGATATTATAACTACACTGACCAAATGAGTTGTTAGCAGGTCTCAATACCTAACCTTAAGGTCCTATTACTCGACAAGTTTGAGAATCTGGAGAGACTAGGAGATGATCCACTTCCAGTTGGGTCATTGTCCCAACTGAAAAAATTTACGGTGCGTGACTGCGGCAAATTGCTCTGTGTCATTCCATCCCAATTGGTTTCGATGCTCCGAGATCTTGAGAACCTCAATGTAGAATGTTGTAACTTACTGGAGGTAATCTTTGAATTGGAAGGGGTGGACTATAATGAGCCAAACCCAGAAATTTTACCTCCACTGGAACTTGTCAAGTTAAGTAATCTACCCAAGTTGAATTATATTTCAAAGAGGGACCCCATGGGCTTCAAGTACATTCAGGCCCTAGATATTGACGGTTGTAATAGGTTGAGATATGTATTCTCACCTACCATGACGAAGACCATCCCACAACTCTGTGAGCTGAAGATATCGAGATGCAAGATTCTGTCGAGAATTATTGCTGAGGAGAACGGGCTGGGTGAAAGTACAGTGGATGAAGTTGAGTTCCCTCAATTGGTAAGTGTGGAGCTTCGTGGTCTACCAAACCTTGTAAGTTTCTTCCCGGATGTGAATACTACTACTCTAGCAAAATCAACCGACCACTGCCATAACTCACTGCAACCTCAACCTCTCTTCAACGGAAAGGTAAATGGATCAAGTCCGTAAATCCTACGGACAGTTTTAACCTACTAAGTCTCCTAACTGTTTACTATTACGAGTTTTTGTTGGATCTAAGTGATTTTTCACAAAATTATAATGCTTTGCAGGTTGCATTTCCTAGCTTGGAGTATTTGGTACTAAGTGGGTTGGAGAATGTGAGTGAACTATGGAGCAGTGAATTTCCAACCGGCTCATTCTCTAAACTGGAACAATTCAAAGTCAGCTATTGCGCGAATTTGATAAATATGTTCCATGCTTCCATGGCCAGAGGTCTTTTGAATCTTGGGAGTCTATTGATTAGTAATTGTTCAACTTTGGAAGCTGTCGTTGGCAAGGAAGAACAAGTAGGACATGGAAGAAAAATAGAGAACACTCTGTTCCCTAAGTTACGACAATTGCAACTTGGTAATCTACCAAATATCAGGAAGTTTTGTCACTTCACGTATCCTTTAGAAATACCACAGCTACGGTACATGACGATATGGTACTGTCCTAACATGGATGTATTCTCTTTGGAACATGTGAGCACCCCAAATCTCTTCTTGCCTAACATGGATACATCCTGGAAGGGTGATCTCAATAATGCAATACCACTTTTGCAAGAGGTATGTCTGTCCATTCTTTTTTCAAATTCTTTCCACACATTTGGCAGCATAATTTGAACCCCAATTAGATTTGGTTTGTTTAAAAGGAAAAAAGAACAATGGAAGCTCCATGTTGTGAAGAATTAACGATTGTGTAGATACAGATACTTTATTACTAAAACAGGATGGTGTGGCAGGAATACATTATATTCTATTACGATTGTGTAGATACAGATACTTTATTACATCCATTTGTTTTTGCTAGTACAATTACATCCTTCAACTCTGAACATCTCAAGAATAGGGATTTACCTCTAAAAGTTTCCCACAGTTTGACAAATAAGCTTGACAACCGCATGGCTTATTCATTAAACTTTACTTTTATTGGTCAGGAAAGTATCCTCCTGTTGCCAAGGAGTATTTCATTTCTCTAAAATGGATTTCATTTTCATGCTTGGGGTAACTGGATTCATCTCTTTATCTGAGTCCATGATTGTCACGGGAAAAAACACTACGAGCATGCCTCCCTTTATTCACTTACTGAGTTACTGTTTGAGTAATTTTATGGAATACTTGAAGCCTATTAACTGTTTGTTTTCAAAAGGTTCATCATACATCACCAGAGAATGTTTTAGCAAGAAAGCATTATGAACTAACTATATTCAACACCCATTGAAATTATCTTTTAGAATGATAGTCAATAAAGAAGAATCAAAAGACAATCCGGAACCGGATGGGCACCTATGTTAATGGAAATTACAGATCAAGTTGTAAAATGTGAGTTGCCACTTCATATTTCTTATGGGAAAGCCACCAAAACCATTGGGCCATTTATCGAACTTTAAAAAAGCCAGAGAGATTATGTTCTTTTCATCCTCCTCGTGGGAATCTGCTCAGTGGATGCTAAAAACAAATTAAGGCATTGATTAACTAGCAACGGTTTTATTTATAGACTTCTGTTTCATAAATATTCCCAACTTTGGTAGATTCATTTATGTATGATGTTTGTGTCATTGTGTATGTGATGTACGTTTTTCTTTCCTCAATCTGTTAAATATTTGTCAACCACAAGCTCATTTATGAAGTTATCCATTTTTTCAAGATTCACAGCAAGGAGGAGAAGGACAGTGAGGATGAGGATGGGGACGGAGATAGTGACGAGGATGAGGATGGGGACGGGGACGAGGATAGTGATGAGGACAGGGACGGAGATGGAGACGAGGACGGGGACAAGGACGAGGATGGTGACGGGTACGAGGATGAGGACGGGGATAGTGACGAGGACGAGGACAAGGACGGGGATGAGAACGATCAAGAGGAAGTAAGTTCTACATGCATTCTAGTTTGCTAAACATTTTCTAGAAATGGTTAATTTGCAAATGATAAACTATTTTCTTTACTTGCTCGTATTATGTGTCAGCTTTAAGGAGAAAGAAAGGTCGATGAAAATTAATGATAACAAGATTATGTAGGAACCGTCTAACCGGCTACCCTTACAATCAAGGCCGACCTAGGGGTGAACCCAACAAGCCTCCAAGCTTGAGGGCAACCTTCCGGGATGTAGTATTGGTGGTTTGTGCATGCACACCTACGAAAATCAAATAGGCTGGTTCGAATCCCCTCAGAGTCACTTTTGGCCAATTGATTTTTCGTCTTATATATCTGTTGAATTTATTATATATAAAAATAGAACTCTTACACCACTCGTATTAAAATTAGTTATGCTTTAGTGGTCGTACAGTCCAAAGGTGTTTAAATCTTTTGCTCACCACAACTGTTTTTATAAGTGTTTTCTATACTCTCTTAGTTTATTTTAATTTCACTTCTACCTTTTGAATTTGTATTCACAAATAAATAAATGTCGACTATAAGTAAACCAAAATAATATATTTCTACTCAACCAACTTTGATAAGATTTAAAATACATAATTTTTATTGTTAAAATAGTATTTTTTACACAGTAAAATTGATAACATGATTAGTTAGATCGAGGAAACACAACTATGAGCGGTTGCTTCATTTTTTTCTACTTTTATAAAATAAAATTTAAAAGTTTATTTTTGTTAAATTACGGAACTACAATACCATTCTAAATCTGTTTATCTTCTCGGCTATATTAAAAATCATTAAGAATTTACTTAAAAAATACAAAGAGAGGTTATTTTATTTGAATCGGATTGCTCATAAAGCACTATAACCGGGATTACATTTCGATTTTCATTTTTTGATGGAATTCATGCTAAATGTTCAAAGTAATTGATATTTTCTTTGGACTTGTTTTTTTTTTTTTTTTTTTTCCATGACTTAATATTAAGTGGGCAACCAAACTTGAATTGGGCTTGAACAACACAAACATGAGGAGAGGCCCTGCTTACAATAGAAGCCAAGATAAATAACAAGTTAACGACATAAGTACGTTTACCGTTTCAGCAGATTTTCCTGATTCCTCCACTCTTAACTCTAGTACTAGAAGGTCTAGGGATTGCAATATGAGCCCACCAATCTTTACCATTTTTATATCTGCCACTTCAATTTCTTATGGTAAAGCCATAGAGACCATGTGCTTGACTCTTATCCCTGTGGAAATCCACTCCTTGGATAGGCTAGCAAATATTGGTGGTCACTAAACTGAAATTAAGGCATAAATATACATAAAAAATGTCTTTTCTGGGTTTTGTTCTATTCTTCCCCGTCTATTTTATTGGTTGTTTGATACAATATAGTCTTGACAGGCCAATCAAAAAAAAAAAAAAAAAGTCTTGATAGACTTATTTACAATGAAAAACATATGAGAGACTTTTGTTAATAAATGCATGGTTCCTTTTGGCCATACGCCTTAATTCAAAAAATATAGTTATGGAGTTATAACTTATATGTGTATGCGTACTTGTGTGATGTGCTTAATGTGTCAAAATTATTAAATCTCTGTCAACCACATGCTCATCTAAGAAAGTTATCTGTTGTTTTCAGAAGAGGAAGGAGGAGGACGAGGACGAAACAATGGAAAAGGGCCGAAAACGGAAATGGACCGATCTGGATGAGGACGGGGAGGATTAAGAGAGAGTAAATTCTACATGCATTCTAGTTTTCTAAACATTTTTCTGTAATCAATTTCTTGGACGCTAATCTTTTCTCGTCTTTGTTTGTATAATTTTTTAGCTTTAAGGAGGAGGAAAAGACAATAAGGAGCTATTGATGGTGATGACACGATAGTCGTGGTTCGAAAAATTGACAAGGATGAGAGGAGGAGGAACTGAGCCAATAAACAAAAAGCTAATGTTCACAAAGATCTCAATAGAAGAGGTGTGACTTGAGTCTTCCGAAAAGCGCTTTGTGAAATTGTCTATCGCAACTTATTGGACCCATAAGTTGCAACTATTGCTTCATAGTCTTATGTTTATTTTGCCTGTCAGGATTCCCAATTTGGACTTCTTTTCCTTTCTAAGGTCTAACTCCTAATAATTTGGCTACTGTTTGCTTTATCTTAATTTCGCTACTGTTTGATTACCATTTTGTTATCTGTGTTGAGAACTATTTCATATATATGCACTTCTATATATTCTATATTTTATGATAAATACCAACTTAATTTTCTGGGTGTGGAAACATTTTTTAATTTTGAAAATAACATTTTTAGATGTTTTTCAGCTTTTTCATTTGCGTTTATGTTTATATTACTCTCCGCCTAATGAGCCGATATTAGCAAGATCCTTGAAACTAATCGAGAGTCCCAACCTCATATTGCCATGTGCCTAAACATATATTCATGAACCGTTAACTTTCTGCGCATCTAAATTATATACAGAAAAGACAAGAAAAAATGACGTCTACCGTTATCATATGACGAACTGATTAAGAAATCCCTAAACTATTCAAATTCAACAGAATTCACAAGTACCTTAAGAAGATTTCCCCCTGGGGCAGCATTCTTAATGATACAAAGCTTGGAATGAATGTCATCGCTCTAATGACAGATGAAATCCCATTAACCATGACCTTTCTGAAACTCCTGTCCTTCATATTCCAAGAATGAAGTACAGATAAATCATATAACATCAAGACATCCCCATTGTTCAAAACCATTAACGGTTGATAAAGCTGGCCACAGTAAGGTTTTACCCATGGGACTTCAATGACAAAATCTTTAGTCCAAGAGTCTTGCACCGCATAATCCTTCATCACCCACATATCAAGCCTATCATTAGTAGGATGATGAAAGACTAACAGACCAGCTTTCAACACGCCAATTTCCATCGTATCCACCCTAATCTGTCCAGGAAATCCATTAGCTTGAAATTGCCCTGGAAATGGCTGGAATCGCTCCTTCCCAAAGTCGGAACAACACATGGATTCAAAACAATACGTGGTGTCGTAGACAATCCAATGAAGAGCCCTGTTCAAAAAGCAACCATGAGAAATACAAAGGCAGATATTGCGGGCGGAGCATCTCCAACTCTCCTCCACAAATTAGTACCTATAGTGTTGATTTCAGCCTCCAATATTGATCCAAACCGTAGACTACGAGTTAAATACCGCAATACTTTGTATTGATTAGGCTTACAATCACATTCTCATTGATAACCGGATTGCATATTACATATATGGGTTACAAGTCCAAGGGCAGTAGAAGCAAATCAAAACCATTGCAAGAACTCAAAACCCTCAATCCCCCGAGTGCGTACATCACATGTAAGCTTGAATTTCAAACTGGTATCCTATCCAAGTTTATGCCGCTATCCTCAATACATGGATCAGTCGATTCTACCAAGTACAGAGAATAATTCCGAGAACAGTTGCAAAGAACGAGGTAGGGTAGTGATTTGGAGAGGTGAAATTGAGAGTCTGAAATTAAGTTGCGGAAAAATGAACAAACGTACCTGCAATTGCAGATTGTGGAGATGGGCAGTTTGCTGAGAATTTCCATGAGAACGGGGTTTGGGATGGAGAATATAGAGGACACCTATCGCGGCTTTGAGGGTGCTTGTTCTTATTTTCATTGTGAAAGAGTATTTCTTCCCCGACAACTATGATTTTAAATCTATATATATCTTGGTGCTTAACGTCCTTTATCCCACCATAGTCATCGCTGCTACTGAAGAATCCATGAATATGTCACCAAAGACACAAAGGCCAATTGGATAAGAGGGCCACCCGGCCAAGCAACCAAGAACAGATGGAATTTTAGTGTTATGTTCATGGCATACATGCTTACATATTATAACGATATTATCATTATTAGTACTTATTGTGGTGCATGAGGATATGGATTGTTACAAATAGGTATCAGAGCCTAGGTTCATGATTCTACAGACTGCCCTACGGACAACCTGTAATTAGGACGACAACCCTGCTTTAGCTGTATGAGGTAATTGTGTGAGTATACAATTTATAGTAGGGAATGGTTGTGTGGATACAAGTTTTCTCATGGCTGCCCAAACAAGTAATTTGTCAAGTGTGGCTGAGTCTGAAAAATTAACTTAGTATTCAAGAGATTCTTGTCGGTAAGAGTTTAGCGTGTAATCTACAATTCTGAGATGGCTTCAACAATTGTCAAAAATCTTTATTGGAAACAGGATCCGTTTCCATGAAATAACGGAAACACAAGTTACTTTTGGTTAAATTTGAATGACTGACCCCAATTATTCGTAACTCAAACTTATTTTTAGAGACCAAACCCACAATGTAATACAAGAATGATACTTCATCTCGCTATTTTAATGTATGAAGACTTGTTGTGGATATTGTCCAACATTGCGGGCTATCTGTTAGAGTATCACTTTCTGAAACAATGGAATCTATACATACATACATTTTCCTTTTGCTCGATATATATATCACATAGAGAATAAAACCTTCATCGCTAACACATTATAGATTTTTGCCACCACTCACTGAAAAGTTTGAAGCCGTTCCTGTTAACGTATCTCAAACTCATTCTTAAAGGACTAAAACTACAGTGTACGATGACATGAGTATATCTCGAAGTCAAATTAAGAGAGAATTTCAAGTAATTCTTCGTAACGAATTCCACTAAACAATTGTAAAAGATAAACGGTTACCACAGTTAAACAATCACAATGTCATGAAGTTTTCACCCATTACCATTCAGGTAGAGCAACCATGGTGGGCAGAGGAAGCTTGGTCTATGAGCAACTGCTGCGGTCCAAAATCCAACTCTGCGGTACGTAATTCTAATTGCCCCCCTTGTTTTGGGATTATAAGATAGAAGACTTTTGTTGTCGAAAATCATCAATATGGTTCCGTCTTTCAAAATTTTTATCGGTCGGACCGATTTGGCTACCACACAAACACCTGGTAGGTTAATATCCCACTTCAATTTCCAGGCCCCTTTATGGATGTAATCTTCCATCACCCACACAATAACATGACTTGAATGGAGAACGCCAAGGTATAAAAAACCATCCAAAACTCCAAGATGCGACACACCACCAATGTGACAAGGCAAGGAGAGATTTCCCAATTCCTCACTCTCCACATCAAAATAGCACAAGAATTTTGGAGCCAAACCCGACCCTAGCCAATGAAGTGCACCATTTGCAAAAACAAAATCATCACCAGCATAAAAAGGAGGGAATGGTTGTCCGTTGTGCTCTCCCACGCTCCTCCATGTATCATCCTTCCCTAGTGTAAAAATATGAAGAGTGAGATAGTACAAATGGTTATCACATGTTACAGTACCTCTCAAGACCTTGTATTCATCACTCAATGGACTAAACCCAAACCCAAATCTGGTACTAAAGGTCTGTGCCAATTTTGGAATTTTCGGAAGGACAAAATGTCGTCCTTTAAGAATTGGGTTACAAACCACAATATCCTTATTGACATGCAAACAAACTAACCCATTGCATGCTCCTATTAGTCCTCCTCTTTGGCCCCCGTAGGGAATGTAAATCTCAGACTTGAATTTCACCGTAGCGTTTGGGCGTCTTAATCGAAAGATGTCTTCAAGCTCGAGAATGCCAAAGTGAGCGGGATTGGTGAAGCCATCAGGGGGACGGTAGAGGATAAGACTCAGAGGAAGAGATCATCTCGAGAGATGCAATTTGGAAAAGTATGGTTGGACTCATTGGAGGATTAGGTCACGCCAAGTTTTGCATACTTGCTTGCATCTAACGAGGGACTCGATATCTGAGATTCTTAATAGAATTTTGCAAATTATGTCTTGTGGGAGTTGTGAGATTGTGGTGGACCTGGTGGTTACTGCGGCAATAGCCCTCCTCTTCCGCGGTGGTGGAGGATCAGAACGGCTCTTTGTGTTTGCTCCCGTCTTCGCCATGAGAGAGGGACGGGACAAGAGGAAGAAGTCGAGAATTCCGCAATAATAATTGAAGAGAACCCTCACTTTAATCTGGGAGTTTATTCTTCTGCCCCTAGTTGATAGGGTAGAAGAACGTACGATATGGTACGTGCAACAGGCTCGAAATCCTAGAGTTTAAGATAATCAAGGAATTCGACTAGAGTAGTCCTAATTTTATTGGAATATGGAAAGAAATCCAACACCCTTACAGAATTAAAAAATCTTCTATTTTAGGAAGAAGAAAAAATCACTTGCGGCTCAAGACACGTTCGGGGCGATCAAGGTGAGATTTGGACTTCCATATAGGTTTAATTCAAAGCCAAATATTGTTTCCATTTTTGTTATTTGTGTTCATGATATGAATTCAAAGAGTAAGAAAAATGAGTATATTTTGTGGTGTGACGTTTATCCGGTTCTCTTCTGGATATCGGATTCGGATCTAGGTGGAGCTTCACCTTCCTTGAGGAGGATTTGCAAGACAGAACACCGATAGTGCCTAACCAGCTTGGAGTCAGCAGGTAGGCACTCCGACGCCTAAGTCATGTCTTGACCAAGGAGAAAAAGTACAAAGCTCTTAGTAAAAAGTAACGCGTGTTCTTCTTAGGGTTTAGAACTGTTGTGTCTATATAGAGTGACTTAGGCTTGTTCTAGGCACATGCCTTAACCGCTTCTCGCCCGTCATAATGTATGACCCACCGAATTGAATCTCCTATTAACTCGTCCAGGTGTAGGACCTTATCCATCCCGATATCGCCCCGTTCAACTCCGCGAATCTTGACATCTGGGTTGATACTTGACAAGCCGACACTTTTGTGCCGGCCCAACGCACGGTTCGGCCCAAATGCTCGGCCCCATGGTCTGCTGATCTGCCAAGCCTATTGGAATGATGGTTCGGCTTACTACATAATTCAATTTGAAATAAATGAAAAAATAATTTAAGCACAACACCATAATCTGTTTATCAGTCTTCTTTGCAGGAAATTAAAGACTTTTTCTTCCAAAAAATCAGCCTCCGCACATTAGATCACCTCAACACAATTTGAAAGATAGAAAAGAAGATTTTAAAACGCGTTCTTCATGTATAATTCAAAGTACTGAGAAACAAAATTAAATACAGTTATTAATCCTAATACTGGAAATATCTTCGCCGAGAATTTCTACCTCTCTTAATTTGACCTAATTCGAACCAAAATCCTGGCTCAGTGGCTGATTGTTTGGGATATGAATTTTGAATCCTAACTTCCTAATGGCATTGGTGGCACCAATGGAGGAATGTTGGATAACGGGAGGAAACACCCTCGAGAGATATGCAACTTGGCAAAATAGGGTTTGTGGATTAGGTCATGCCACATCTTGCATACCCGTCCGCATCTAATAAAGGACTTTGTATGAGGGAGTCGCAATAGAATGTCGGAGATGATGTCATATGGAAATTCTGAGATGGTGGTGGTAGCAGGGGCGGCAGTGTTTTGTCTCTGAAGAATAGCCCTCCTTTGTTGTGGTGGCGGCGGTGGACCAGAACAGCTCTTTCTTTTGACTCCTCTCTTCACCATGAAAGACGGACACCAGGAAAAAGTAGAAAATTCCTTAACGCTACCAATTCAATAGTTCAGGAAACAAACAAGCAGTAATCTTCTCCCGTCGTGGTGGTGGACGAGAATGGCTCTTTCTATTTGCTCCCCTCTTCGCCATGAGAGAGGTAGCAGTAGAGAATTCCGCAATAATAATAATTGGAGAGAACTTCACTGTACAGTGAATGAACGTCCATGCTCGAAAACTGAGTTTACGGAATACGGAGTAATTCATAATAAAGGATTCATTAGACTAGAGGAGTCCTAGTTTTATTACAACGTGGAAAGAATTGCTAATCCTTTTCAAAAGGTACGTGAATCTTGGCAATTGGTGTAGTGCTTGATAGGCTGGCCACACCTTCGTGCCAATCCAATGCTTATGGTTCGGTCCAAGCTCTCAGCCCCATGGTCTGCTGATGCGATGCCAAATGCCATAAGACTTCCGGGTGCGATGCCGAGTGCCGTAAAAGACTTAATTGAAACCCTTCATATCACCAATTGATTTTAGGAGAGATCGTGAAAAAATGGTCCCGCCGACAAAGTGAGTGTTATTAGAGTCAGGAGTTCATGGATCAAATTTCGAGAGCGTCATCACGAGGGATGCATTGTTGGTCTAGAGTGTTACGGGGTTGTAAAACGGTGTTTATTTTGGGTTTTTACCCTTGTGCTAGACCGCTTGTAGTTGTAATTCATTCCTCGGAAATGACAATGGCAGCGACCTCCATCTTCTTCAAAAAAAAAAAAATCTAATTCAAAAAAACAAACAAACAGTGATCTATGAAATTTTCTTTTGTTCATGGAATTTACAGTTTAGGATTTTGAACCTGCAAATACAATAGAGAAGTAGTAGGGTGCATAAAGATTTTCCCAAAATTATCCAGAAAAGAGAAATCAATAGCTAGCTTCGTGAAGAAAGCGATAATTCACATCTTACTGAAAATGTATATCAAAGCCTGAGCATCGACTATATGGTCAAGACTTCTACTAATAATGTTGTGAAGCAAGTCTCATTGTTGCCTAGGCCCTAAACAAATTTGCAAAATTTTTTTTTGTTCACCCTCACCGAAAAAGGGTTTTATTCACCCTCTTTTGGTGAGGGGAACAAATTTTTACTCGTTGGACCAAGAATAACCATTGATAGATGAGTGCTTGTAAGAAGCAAGTGCTACCGAATGAACATTACGATAGCCTAGACCAATAGAAAGAGAAAATCACCATATTTTAGAAAATGTTTTTTTCCACAACTTTCCTTCTTCAAATTGTTTTTTTTTTTAAATACCTTACTCAATCTCTTTAAAAAAGGCTGTTTTCAAAATACACCACTAAGGTTCTTCGTTTTGGTGACATTGATATTATGTTCACTTCTGGAAGGACTGCCACTCTGAAAGAAGTCCTGCACACTCCAGAAATTAGGAAGAATCTTGTGTCCGGCTACCTCCTCAATAAGGCTGGCTTTACTCAGACACTTGGAGCGGATCAGTATACTCTCACAAAAAATGGAGGATTTGTTGGTAAATGTTATGCTACTAATGAGATGTTTAAACTAAATGTTGACATGAATAAAATTGCTACTTCTTCTCATATCGTTTGTTCTGTGAATGTTTGGCATGCTAGACTTTGTCACGTAAACAAGAAATTGATTAAGAACATGAGTAACTTAGGTTTTATTCCTAACATTTCATTAAATGATTTTGAAAAATGTGAATCATGTAGCCAAGCCAAAATCACAAAGAAACCGCATAAATCAATTTCTAAGGAATCAAAATTGCTAGATTTGGTTCATACTGATATTGATGAATTAGACGGAGTTCTCACTAGAAATGCACAACGATATTTTATCACGTTTATTGACGATCATTCAAATTACACTTCTGTTTACTTGATGAGACATGAGAATGAAGCATTTGACATGTTTAAGATCTTTCTAAATGAAGTTGAGAATCAGTTTAATAGAAAGATTAAGAGACTCCGTATTGATAGAGGAAGCGAATATGATTCGAATGAATTCATTGCTTTTTATAATTCTACTGGCATTATACATGAGAAAACTGCTCCTTACTCACCCGAAATGAATGAAAAGGTAGAACGTAAGAATAGAACATTGTGTGAACTTGTAGTTGCTATTATGCTTAGTTCGGGTGCAGCTTCACATTGGTGGGGTGAAATTCTATTAACTGTATGCTATGTGTTGAATAGAATTCCTAATTCTAAATCTGGTGTGCATTCAGCCTTAGAGTTCAAGACCACAAGTCACTCTAGTATCTTACTGAAGCACTTTCACTATGTAACGGTCCAAGTCGATCGACACCTTTACTTACGCACTGCTCTATACCTTCTTGCTCAATGGACATAAGTGTTTTAAAAATACAAGTGGGGGATTGTTGGGATTTGTATTTCCCAAACAAGAAAAAAACCATGTGCAAAAATGTGATTTTGTTTTGAAGTCAAAACTGAATATTTTCTTAATGGAAGGTTTTGATTTTTGAGAAGAAAAACATGTGCAATTGACATTGTTTAAAGTCAAAACTAATCTCCTAATGGAAAAATTGTGACTTTTAACTAAGAAAAAACATGTGTTAAATGTGTGCTTGATTAGTGCACATGATTTTTTGGTAAATTGATTCAATTACAAAATTATTGATTGATTTTGTTTACCAAATTTATGTTTTCACTATGCCTATATAAAGAGTTCTTTTCAGCCATTTCAACACTGCCGAAAAATCATTTTCATATACAAAAGTTTAGAGAGCAAAAAAGGTCAATTGTGTTCTGTATTTTCCGGTCTTCTTCCGTGCAAAGAAGATCGAGACAGAGGCTGTATTCTGGGCTGTTTTATCCTGGAGACGGCGTGGCTGCAACTACTTGCATAGTGAGGGTGGAGCCGTGAAACGTCTTAAAGAGAGCGACCTAGTTCGCGACTTAACCCAAACAGGAGCTAACCTAGTTCCGGTATTTTTGTTCTTCAATAACAGAATTGCGAGGTAAAAAGTTCAAATTTTCCTACAGCATTTCCAACAGTATCGGATTCGGGTTCGGGTTTAGTCCATTGAGTGATGAATACAAGGTTTTGAGATGTACTATAATATGTGAAAACCATTGTACAATATGACTCTTGATGTTTTTACTGTAGGAAGGGATGATACATGGCGGAGCATCAGAGGGCACAACGGATAACCATTTCCTCATTTTTATGCTGGTGATGATTTTCTTTTCGTGAATGGTGCACTTCACTGGCTAGGGTCGGGCATGGCTTCAGCATTCTTATGCTATTTTGATGTGGAGAATGAGGTGGGAAATCTGTCCTTGCCTAGTCACATTGGTGATTTGTCGCATCTTGGAGTTTTGGATGATTTTTTATACCTAAGCAATCTCCGTTCATCAAGTTGTGTTAACGTGCGGGTGATGGAAGATTACATACAAACAGGGGCTTGGACATTGAAGTGGGTTGTTGATCTACCATATCTTCGTGTGCTAGTTGGACAAGTCTGACCGATAAATATTTTGAAGATGAAACTGTGTTGGTGATAACCCGATTCTTCAAGGACGACATTATGTCCTTCCCAAATTGTTGGAAATACTGTAGAGAGTATGGAACTTTTTAAATCAAAATCTGTTATTGAAGAACAAAAATACCAGAACTGGATTGGCTGTTGTTTGGTTCGAGTCACGGACTAGGTTGCTCTCTTTAAGATGTTTCGTGGCTCCTCACGCACTGTGAGCTACGCCGTCTCCAGGATAAAATAGCCTAAAATACCGCCTCTGTCTCGGTCTCCCTTACACGGAAGAAGACCGGAAATACAAAACACAATCAACCTTCTTGCTCTCTGAACTGTGTATATGAAAATACTTTTTTTTTTTGTTCGTCTAAAATGGTTGGAGAACCGCTCCATTTATAGGCAAAGAAGAAACATAAGCTATGGGATCTGAATCAATAAAAAATTCTGTAACGTTTCAATCAACCCAAAAAATCTGTGCACTAATTAAGCACATGTTTTTATCATTTTTGTAAAGGATTTGTGCACTAATTAAACCCACATTTTTTTTTTCATTTCTGTAATGGTAGAAGATCTTTTCCACAAATGCAGATTAGTTAGAAAAAATCTTTTCCTTAAATAATTTTGCAAAACGCGAGGCTAACTTTCGTAGATAATGGGTGTTGTTTGTCTATTATAACCCTACAGTTAAATTCTTTGAATATCCAATTGTGGGGAAATCTTTTTTTTGTTGTGTACAATTTTGGAAAACGAAAATGAGAGCCAGCCTAAAAAAATAGTCCATATCAAACAAAGTGGTGCCCCCTTTATATATTAGAGTAGATTTTCATTGTGAAAGAGTATTTTCTTCCCTTCCGAAGAAGAGTTTCAAAAGGTTACTTAAACCCCTACAATTTAAATCAATTAACTCCCTCACGCAAGCAAAACCTTCAAGGATACAGACCCGGCCCTCAGCGATGGCTGGGTAGGCCGGTGTCTGGGGCCCACCATAAATAGCTCATTTTTAGGGCCCCGAAAATAGAGGGATATATTAAATATTCAGTATATCAAGTATGTAGTAAATAGCTCTGTGTGGCGCAGCGGAAGGAAGGTTGTCATATATATATATGAGGTTGCGTGTTCAATCCCCGACTACAGTTTTACGCGACACTAAAATTTGTTTCAAAACAAGAGGGGGGTGAGGTTGGAACCCGCGACCTTGGGTTCCCACACCATTGCAAGCATTGTGCTAATGTAACAAGAGGCCATTTTGTTTTTAATCTCAAAATAGTAACCTCTATAGAAAAATTGAGAGGTCTCATTTTCAAACCTTGAGTGGAGACACATAAATCTCTAGGCCGGGCCGGCAAGGATAGCGGCTTATATTGGAAAAAAATAGTAAACAAAAAATGAAGAAAAGTAGGAAAAACAGCTGTAGTGTTAGAACCACAATCCGGTTATGAATGTGGCTTATGGAGAATCCACGTATACATCACCAAGGCTAATTGGATAAGAGGACCATGCAACCAAGACTAGATGGAATTTTCATGTTGCGTACGTTCATGGCAGATATGCTACATGTTAACGTTATTACTTAGTTTATTTAGAAAATAGAATCTATACATACATTTTCCTTTTGCTAGTAATATAGTAATCTTATATAGTATTGCAGAATGACTTTTCGTGAGAAGAGCCGTGAGCATGACATGTGACAAGGCTTGATTGGATTGTGATGGTTTTTACAAAGTTAGCAATGTAGCCTAATCAAATCACGTATAAAACATTCCATAAAACTATTTTGAATTTCAAAAAAAAAAAAAAAAGAATCTTGAACTATCCATAAATTTTCTCAATATTCTTTCCATAATGATCACTAAAACATCGTTAATACCTTTTTACATGGTTTTTTTTCCTTCCAAATTTCCTTAAATTGTCTTCCAATCTAATTAGGAAATGGTTTTGAAAGGCTACATTAAAAAGAAAAATAACAATTTCAAAAAACTTACGGATATATCAAAGCCACAGTGATCTTGGCAAAGAAAGTAAAAAGTACGAATCATTCCACTTATGCTGTAGTGAGGTATTTTTCTTTACATCTCCATATTTTAATGCATGTGGTCTTATTATGTATTTTTGCACATTCGACAACACAAGCAAGAATACAAGATGGTCCGTGTGATTACGACAAAAGACCGATTATTTATGCCTACCTTCTCAGAATGAATTTGGAGTGGTCATGTTTTTGGCAGTATAACTTGGTCAAATCTTACTCTCTAATTTTTTTCATGGAGTTGTGTTTGAAAATTCCTGCAGCCCGCAACACTAGATTATGGTTGGTGAAGAAGTTGTTTTAGGTCTTTATGATCAAAAAACAATTAGAGCAAACTATGGTAAATGGTAACTTTATGTTCATGCATGAGTAAACCCAAAGGAGGCTCCAGGATTTTGGTTCAGCAGTGACAAAAATTGTGAAGAAAATTTTCCCCTTATGTCTCATCTATTTTCATATATACTACAGGGGTTGATTTATTCTTTCTGATCAGTTTTAGGATGGTCCTCTTAAACTTGATTTACGTTAATCTTCTTAAATAATACAGGTTGAGTTTGTAATTTTATGCTTGGTACTTGGCCCATTCAATTACTAACAAAAATGACGTGCTTACGTATATTGCACGGACGGTGCATCTTAATCGTCCAAAAACATTTTTTATGGTCCGGATTGGCCTTTACTCCTGGACCGGTAAGAGTTAATTCTTACCGGTCAAAGAGTGTATAAAATCTGGACCTGCTGATTTCTTAAAATGAATGATTAAGATGCGTTTGTGCATGTACGAAAAGCAGGACTGAAACATTGTGTTCCCAAGGAATAAAATCTAGTTTGGTAAAGAAAAATGATATGGGCAGGGAAGGATTTGCAAGGAACCACGTAGGGAAGGCTCTGCGGGGCCAGTACAAAGAAAATCATGTTTTATTAAGAAAAAGGGGATTGGAAATGAGTTTCATAAAATTTCCTATTTTATCTCATGATTTTGAGAAACACGTTTATTCTTAAAAGACCAAGAGTAACATAAAGTACTAACCAAGACTTATTCTTAATAAAAGACCAAACCAACAGTGTTGTAGTTGAAGAAGAGTTTGTGTCGAAGTCAAATTAAGAGATCAAACACCATTAAACAAATTGAGTGAGAGTTTATATCTCAACCACAATCTTTTAAAAAACAAAAAAATTCAAAATCACAAATCGTCCAATTTTTAAATGCGACAATTAATGAAAGAACGAACAACCAAACAATCAAAATGAAATATGAAGACCACCAAAATACCTTAAAATTAAAAATTAAAAAACTTAGCCCAAACAATCACTTGATCTTGTCTACATTGTGGTGAAGTTTTCACCCACATTCACTTCAACCATGGTGGGCAGAGGAAGCTTGGTGTGTGAGCAATTGATTCGACCCAAAATCGATCTCCATGATAAGTGATTCTCTTTGTTACTCTGGTTTGGGGATTATGAGATGCAAGACATTTGCTGTGGAAAATCACCAATACAGTTCCGTCTTTCAAAACTTTTATTGGTTGGACCGGTCCATATACCACAGGAAGACATCGTAGCTTAATGACCCACTTCAATGTCCAAGCCCCTGTTTGTATGTAATCTTTCATCACCCACACACTATCATTACTTAATGAACTGAGATCGCTAAGGTATAAAAAATCATCCAAAACTCCAAGATGCGACGGTCCACTAATTTGAAAAGGCAAGGAGAGATTTCCCAATTCCTCTTTCTCCACATCAAAATAGCATAAGAATGTTGAAGCCATGTCTCGCCCTAGCCAATGAAGTGCACCATTCACGAAAACAAATTCACCACCAACAGAAAAACGATGGAATGGTCGTCCGCTGTGCCCTCCAATGCTCCGCCACGTAGAATCTCTCCCTAGTGTAAAAATATCAAGTGTCATATTGTACAAATGGTTTTCACATGTTACAGTACATGCCAAGACCTTGTATTCATCGCTCAATGGACTAAACCCGAACCCGTATTGGACACTACAAAAGAACTGGGCCAATTTTGTGAGTTTCGGAAGGACAAAATGTCGTCCTGGAAGAATTGGGTTACAAACCACAATATCCTTATCAACACGCAAACAAACTAACCCATTGCATGCTCCAATTAAACGTCCGTCGTTGCTATCGTGGCGGATGTAACTCTCAGATCTGAGTTTTATGGTGGCATTTTGGCAGCTTAAACTGGCAAGGTCGTCGTTAAGCTGGAGAATGCCAAAGTGGACCGGTTTGGTGCGGGACATAGAGGGACGGTAGAGGATAAGACTCAGAGGAAGAGACCCTCTCGAGAGATGCGATTTGGCAAAGTAGGGTTGTTGGATTAGGTTTCGCCAAGCCTTGCATACTCGGTTGCATCTAACGAGGGATTTGATATCTGAAATTCTTATTAGAATTTTGCAAATTATGTCATCCGGGAGTTCTGAGATCGTGGTTGTCACCGTGGCAATCGCCCTCTTCTTCCGCAGTGGTGGAGGGCTAAAACGGCTCTTTCTTTTAGCTCCGGTCTTCGCCATGAGAGAGGGACGGGACAAGAGGAAGAAGTAGAGAATTCCGCAGCAATAGGGTAGAAGAACGTCCAGGCTTGAAAACAGAGTAATTGATAGTATAAAGGATTCATTAGTGTAGAGGAGTCCTAGTTTTATTACAATATGGAAAGAAATCCAAATCCTTTCCAAAATTGAAAAGTCACTTGCGGCTCAAGAGACCCTCTCAAGCGTGTTCAATGATTTAAAGGCGAATCAACTTGAGATTTGCACTTTCCTATAGGTTTACCTTTATTTTTCTGAGTATTTTTTTTTTGGGTAAATTTTTCTGAGTATTTACTAATTGAACGCCCAATTTGTTTTCCCATTATTCTTATTCGTGTTTGTAGTCATGAAATGTATTTAAAAAGTCAATAAAATGATGAAAAGCTAAAAACGCAATAAATCAAAACAAACAATTTTAAATTATACTAAGTAGTTTGCTTTTTTGGCTTTTTAGTTTTTTTATGTGAGAGCTCGAAATACGCGTTGACTTTTTGTGATTTTTTATGTGATGTATTGTGAGGGGATGACCTGTCTCGAAAAGCGTAATAAGCTGGCTTTTGGCTTTTTGAGTTAGTGGAACGGGGCCAGAGTATCATCACTTAGAGACACACCCTCCCTTCCTTTTTTATTGTTGACTATTTATTTTGAACTGTACCTTAATAAATTTGTTTTGAAAAATTAATTGGTAAAAGTTTAAAAAATTATTATCTTGCCCTTTCGAAAAGTTAGTAGGTAAAAAATCAAAAGTTAAAAGAGGAAGATAATTTTGGAAAGTAAAAGTTGATAAAGTGGAAGTAAAAATTGATGTAAAAAGTGTCATAACGATATTTTTTTTCAAGTAATAAACTGGATTTGCAAAGAATAGATCAAGTAATTATGAGAAGAACTTGGGTGCCGGCCAGGTACCCAAGAAACAGAAATACTCCTACAGCACACACGGTAGACAGTAGCTAAAGCAATTAGTGACAAGCTGCAATAACAAAAACAGGCTTTGAAGCGAACCTATCTTTCTTCCCTTCTCCAAAATAGCAGCATGCAGCATAATTACACTCTCTGAAGCACCACATGAACAAGATTCAGTTTCTTCCCACCAGTTCATCCTCTGCACATCCATTTCAAAAAAATTCCAGTTGCCTATCTCACACATAAAATACAAAATCACCTTTGAAATGAAGAATTGATCACCGTTGCTCTTGTTATCCTCCATTAGCTTCCGTACAAAATAAAAAACGGGAGACCGCAAGTTATAAACATAACGGACTTGACGTTCTCCCTCCTCCATGCTACCAAAAAACTTCGCCGCAAATAAAAGTAGGTGGTACGATACCCCATTCCACCTTTCGGAACATGGAAACACAACTAAAATAAGAACTTAGACATGTTAATGCCCACAAATTTCACTTAGTTGTTTGTAACAAATTCCCCAAAACAATTGAAAAAGATTATATCTCGAATGCAATCTATTTAAAAATGTAAAAACTCTTTAATTTATTAAAAAATAAAAAGTCCGCTTTTTACTACTTTCACAAAATCATACCAAATCTAGAACTACGTGCGATCCAAACCTAGTCAAAGAAATGTTCCACGGCTCCACCCCAAAAAACAAAATATTTAAGAGATCAACAGTTACCAGAGTTAAACTCAAAATGCCATATGAAGACCATGAAACTACCTTACAAAAAATAAAAACTTAGCCCAAACAATCACACTTTGGTGAAGTTTTTACTCATTACCCTTTCATAGCAACCATGGTGGGCAGAGGAAGCTTGGTGTATGAGGAATTGATTTGGTCCAAAATCGAGCTCCATGATACGTGATTCTCTTTGTCACTCCAGTTTGGGGATTAAGATATCCAAGAAATTTGTTGTTGAAAATCACCAATACAGATCCGTCTTTTATTGGTTGGACTTGCACACAATGGGATTGTAGCTTAACAACCCACTTCAATGTCCAAGCCCCTGTTTGTATGTAATCTTCCATCACCCACAAATTAACATCACTTAATGAACGGGTATCGCCAAGGTATACAAAATCATCCATAACTCCAAGATGCAACACATAACCAATATGACAAAGGCAATGAGAGATTTCCCAATTTCTCGTTCTCTACATCAAAATAGTATAACAAATTTGAAGCTGAGTCAGACCCTAGCCAATGAAGTGCACCATTCACGAAAACAATTTCATGCCCAGCATAACAATTAGGGAATCCTTGGCACAACCATTGTTGTCCGATGTGCCGTCCGATGCTCCGTCATGTCTCATCCCTCCCTAGTGTAAAAATATCAAGAGTCATATTGTACGAATGGTTTTCCCATGTTCCAGTACATGTCAAGATCTTGTATTCATCACTCAATGGACTAAACCCAAACCCGAATCCGACAATACAAAAGGCCTGTGCCAATTTTGGGATTTTCGGAAGAGAATTGGGTTACAAACCACAATATCGCTATCAACACGCAAACAAACCAACCCATTGCATACTCCTATTACTCGTCCACTCTGGCCCTCGCGGGGGATGTAAATCTCAGATCTGAATTTTACGGTGGCGTTTTGGAAGCTTAAACTGGCAAGGTCGTCGTTAAGCTCGAGAATGCCAAAGTGAGCAGGATTGGTGGGGGCATCAGAGGGACGGTAGAGGATAAGACTCAGAGGAAAAGACCCTCTCGAGAGATGCAATTTTGCAAAGTATGGTTGGAGGATTAGGTTACGCCAAGTCTTGCATACTTGCTTGCATCTAACGAGCGAGTTGATATCTGAGATTCTTAATAGAATTTTGCAAGTTATTTCATCTGGGAGTTCTGAGATTCAGGTGGACCTGGTGGTTACTGCGGCAATAACCACCCTCTTCGCCATGAAAGAGGGACGGGACAAGAGGAAGAAGTAGAGAATTCCGCAAGGAAATGGTAGAGTTTCAGAAAATCAAGGATTCATTCTGCTCCTAGTTGATAGGGCAGAAGAACGTTCAGTGAATGAACCCCAGGAAACGGTACGTGCAACAGGCTCGAAATCCTAGAGTTTTGGATAATCAAGGATTCATTCCACTAGAGGATTCCTAGTTTTATTGGAATAAAAAATTCGGCGTACGCAATATGCATGGACAGTGCATCTTGACCGTCCGTGCGTATTTTCGACGTTCCGAATTTTAAAAGGACTCTTACAGACTCTTACATGTAAGAGTCATTTGAAAATCTGCACCGTCCATTCCAGAAATGGACGGTCCAGATGCGTTCGTGCGCGCGTAGCCGGGTTGTATTGGAAGATGGAAAGAAATCCACCACCTTTACAAAATTAAAAAATCTTCTAGTTTAGGAAGAGGAAAAAAAAGAAATCCAACTCCTTGATCTACAAAATTAGGAAGAGGGAAAAGGGGCTATTAAGGTGAGATTTGGACTTCCATATAGGTTAACCTGACTTTTTCTGAGTATTTATTAATTCAATGCCAAATTTTATTTCCATTTTTGTTATTTGTGTTCATGATATGAATTTAAAGAGTTAGAAAAATCAGTATATTGAATTTTGGCATTAACATTTGCCTGTTTTGTGGGGTAATGTTTATCCGGTTCTCTTCTGGATATCAGATTCGGATCCAGGTGGAGCTTCACCTTCCTTGAGCAAGATTTGCAAGACAGAACAGGTAGGCACTCCGACGCCTAAGTCGGGCCTTGACCAAGGAGAGAAAAGTACAAAGCTCTTAGTAAAAAGAAATGCGCATCCTTCTTAGGGTTTAGAACTATTGTGTCTATATAGAGTGACTTAGGCTCGTTCTAGGCACCTGCCTTATCCGCTTCTTCACCCGTCGTAATGTATGACACATCGAATGTCACGTGACGGCCAAATACGTAACCTAATTGAATCACCTATTAACTCGTCCAGGTGTAGGACCTTATCCATCCCGATACCTCCCCGTTCAACTCCGTGAATCTTGACACCTGGGCTTACACTTGACAAGCCGACACTTTTGTGCCGGCCCAACGCACGGTCCAGCATGGTTCGGCTTACCACATATTCAATTTGAAATAAATAAAAATAATAATTTAAGCACAACACTATAATCTGCTTATCAGTCTTCGTTGCAGGAAAAGACTTTTTCTTCCAAAAAATCAGCCTCCGCACTTTAGATCACCTCAACACGAAGATTTTAAAATGCATTTTTCATGTATAATTCAAAATGCTGAGAAACAAAATTAAATATAGTTATCGATCCTAATACTGGAAATATCTTTGCCGAGAATTTCTACCTCTCTTAATTTGACTTCCTTCGAACCAAAATCCTGGCTCAGTGGCTGCTTGTTTGGGATATGAATTTTGAATCTTAACTTCCTAATGGCATTGGTGGCGCCAATGGAGGGATGTTGGATAACAGGAGGAAACACCCTCGAGAGATGCAACTTGGCAAAATAGGGTTCGTGGATTAGGTCATGCCACGTCTGCATACCCGCCCGCATCTGATAAATGACTTTGTATCAGGGAGTCGCAATAGAATGTCGGAGATGATGTCATATGGAAATTCTGAGATGGTGGTGCTGGCGGGGGCAACAGCAGGGGCGGTGGTGTTTTGTCTATGAATAGCCCTCCTTTGTTGTGGTGGCGGCGGTGGACCAGAACAGCTCTTTCTTTTGACTCCTCTCTTCACCATGAAAAACGGACACCAGGAAAAAGTAGAAAATTCCCTAATGCTACTAGTTCAATATATAACTCAGAATAACGAATCCCACCTTGCCTCCCAAGCAACGTGGTAAGCAAGATTACTAGGATAAATAAGTCACCCTTAGCTGGGCCCCTACTCTGCTCTGCTTTGCTCTCTTGATGGGGGCCATCCCGGTGCTATTAAGATAATCTGAACTGTTTATTTTGTTTGGCTCTTCTAGTTGGTATACGAAAAATTAAAACCAAATTACCAATCGGACATCCGTACCAACAAGTTGCTCATTCGAAAAAATTGATGCTTATGATTTTAAAAGTTAACTACGAACGACAATGTTTCTTTTAGGTGTATGCCTATAACCATTAGCCATTCAGTATCAAGTTCGGCAAGGACAATAAAATTGACGAGCAGAACAAATTGAATATTGAATCATAATAACTGAACCAGGATGAAACTTTATCAGAAGAGTGGAATTCCTCCAACACTGCCATAACCAGTCCTAATGTAATGAAACTATTTCAATCAAAAGCCTATCCAAAAACCATAATAACTATTCAGGGCAAGCTTGCTGAATAAAATGGTACCTCTTCTTGACATCGAGGCATGCCATAAAAAGGCTCGATGAAAACTTTTGCCAATATCTCATTGATTTGCGAGAACTCCCATCAATGACAGCTTTGCCATACACTCTTTCCATGGTGGGAATGACAGGGACAGCTCACGGTATAGATGGGGAGCTCAATTCACAGCAATTGTCCACAATGTTCTGCAACGCCATCTTAAGCCTCATCCAAACAGACATTCTTGGCCTAAGCCAATTTTCTGCAAGTTAACATAAAATAGAAGTTAACCCCATGCAAACACAAAAGGAAAATGAAATATATGCATACTGTCAGTCTTCTCCTTTGGCAACATCAGGGAGGGAAACCAAGTTCAGTAGGTGACTTACGCGCGTTGAATTTTTAACTGATCCCATAAATATTCAGATTCTTGGAACTACCTGACCTAGGATTATAATGCAATAGAGCATTTTTTCAAATTAACATCAAGATTTCCCCACTTATGAGGATCATAGATTCATAATTGGTTCACATTTGTCCAACAGCCCTCTCTTAGCAATCACATTTTCAATAACATACTCTTTGGTCCAAGATTCCTTATTGCCATAATCCTTCCTTATCTTCGACACAAAGAGGACTAGAAAAATCACAAATAAACAATCTCTCTCTTATCACAACAAGACTTGTATGATTCGGAACCTCTTTCTTTTGGACACAAAATTCAAGAGGCTCAGGAACAAAATGAAATTGCTCACTGTCAAAAACTGAAACAATGAATAAAGTCAGGACTACCTCAATTGAAAGTAAGCCAATGAAAAGCTCCATTCAAGGAAGCAAAGAACGAGTGATTAAGCCAATCAAGAGCTCCACTCAAGGAAGCATAGTATGAGTGACAGAAAGAAACCGTCCCTAAGTTTCTCCACAGCCCTTTGCCTACTGTTAAAACCTCAGCTTCTGCCTCGCAAATATCAACTTTCAATGACACCAATTTCAGAAAGAACTGAGTCACCTTGTATTTGTGAGTCTTTGAACTAAAACCAAAAGCACTAGTACAACCCCTTATGTTGTGAGTGGGGTAAGGAAATGTACTCCCCCAATGTAGGATTGCAAACGAAAACAGGCTCAGATTGGTCATACAAGCAAAGCAAACCATTACAGGAGTTTACTATTCTATGGCCAAGGAGGGGGAAATGGAGATTAGGGGAGAGTTTTAATTGGGCTTGTTTGGGGTGGGTATTTGGTAGGGTTTGAAGGTTTCAATTAAGCGGAGTTGACAGTGGTCGTGGCGGGGAGGTTTGATCAAGAGGATGATTGGGGATTGGCAAGGTGGGTAAGGGGGAAGTGAGGGTTTGAGGTGAGAGAGAGCCAATGTTTGCAAACCAGTTGACAACGGAATCGGGTTTTGATTGGGGGTTGAGAGGATGTCTGTAAAGATATTGGTTGGAGTTCACGAACGAATTAGATTAAATTATACAAAAGATACGACGATTAATTATCAACATCAGTCTTAGTTGAAACTCTTTTCGAAATAGTGAGATTAGAAAGATGGTGAATAATAGGGTATCATTCTCCTCCTGATCTTCTTTGCTTGAGAGTACAAATTACAAAAATAATAATAATACTAATAAAAAAGAAGGCCAAGAAGGTTTGAAACAAAAAAAAAAACATATAAAATCTCACTCGAAACAGAAATCGTAAGACATGTAATACACTTTGTTCAGAGCAGGAAGCGGGCCGCAAAATAATCTCTACCCTCTATTGTAAGGGTAAATCAAAGAATGAGGAAAGTATAAATTCCAGATCCTTTATGATAAGTGATACAACTATGAACTAACAAGGTCCTCCATTTTCCTTGTATTTGTCTTGTCTATATGAAATAGTGGAACACTAACTAAACACGCAACCATTCAACGAATTAAGCATATCTCAAATATTACAGCAGCAAAAGAAATTTCTCATCTTTTTATTGTATTCCATACCTGGCAGGAATTTTTCATTTGAGTCCTCATTAGATAGAACTCCTACACAAAGCTCCTTTGTAATTTTCTAATCCATGGTTTTGTGTGATTGAAAATGATGGAGTGAAGGGTTGATTTCCACCAGAGTTTCCCCAAACTCGGATTCTCAGGTGCCTAAGCAATAAAACACATATTCATGCCAAAATTTGGGAATGAACAAACTTTAACTTTCAGCCCATATAAGTTGATAGCAAAAAAGACTATAAAAAATTACTTCTACCATTACAATATGATAAACTGATTCAGAAATTTCTAAGACTATTCACGTTCAACAGAATTCACAAGTACCTTACTAGTATCTCCTTGTGGCAGCATTCTGCATTGAAACAAAGCTTGGAATGTATGTCAACGCTCCAATGACGTATGACCGCCCATTGACCCTGACCTTTCTGATACTTCTGTCCCTCATATTCCAATAAAGTAGGACGGGAGCACGATGCAACAAGATATCCCCGTTGTTCAAATCCATTAACGGTTGATAAAGCGGACCACAGAACCTTTCTACCCTTGGGACTTCAATGATAAAATCATTAGTCCAGGACTCCTGCACCGCATAATCCTTCATCACCCATATATCAAGTATATCATTAGTAGGACGATGAAACACTGACAAACCATCCTTCAACACCCCCATTTGCATCGTTTCCACCTTAAGCGGTCCAGGAAGTCCACGAAATTGAGATGGCCCCGGAAAAGGCTGGAATCGTTCATTCCCAAAGTTAAAACAGCACATCGATTCGAAGCAATTTTCCGTGTCGTGGACAATCCAATGAAGAGCCCCATTGAAAAAGCAACCACCAGAATACCACTGCAGATAAAGCGGAGCATCTCCAACTCTCCTCCACATATTAGTCCCCAAAGTGTTGATTTCAGCCTCCAATTTGGTTAATCCCAGCACCCCATGCCCTCTACTCGGCGATAAAAACCGCAACACCTTGTATTGATTAGTCCCTGAGCAGTATCCAAACCCAGAACCGCATTGATTGAAATAACCCTTTTCTATTTGGGGCAAAATCACATACTCATTTATAACTGGATTGCATATAACATAAGGGTTATAAGTCCTCGGGCAATAGAAGCAAATTATACCATTGCAAGAACTCAAAACCTTGAATCCCTCGCATTTGGGCTTGAATTTCAAAAGGGTATTATTGGGTATACAAATATCGCCGTTGCCACTATCCACAACGCAAAGATCACTAGATTCTGCCAAGTACATACAAAGCTCCCGGGAAATTTCGTAAACAAGCATGAGCGAGGGTTGTGATCTAGAGAGGTGGAGTTGAGCAAATTGAGGGTCTGAAATTAAGTTGCGTAAAAATGAACAAACGCACCTGCAATTGCAGATTGTGGAGATGGGTAGTTTGGAGAGAATATCCATGAGAATTGGGTTTGGGATGGAGAATATGGAGGACACCGTCGCTTTGTCCACGGGCGTGATCGTTCTTCCGCTTCTTTTCATGGCGAAAATTTCTCTTCACCTGCGAAGAAGAAACAAAAAACAATGGTAGCCTAGTTGGTTGGCATGGTGGGAATTGGGATAAGATTCCCTCCTCCATGTGCATAGGACTCCTAGATTCCAACATTCTCATGCCATTGCTAGGATTTGTGTGCGTTTACAAAATGGTTTTTGGCCAACTAGTCGCCTAATAGTAATGAGATGATAGTTATTTTATTAGAACAGTAATTATGACTTAATCGGATATCCCACAGCGAGTCGGGAACCCCAATGATCACGACTCACGCCTATTCGGCAGTTAAAAAAAAAGAGTACAAACAGATTATTAAAAAATACAAAGTTGAAAGGTAGGTACCAATGAGTGTCGATTACGTAAACAACTAAACTCCATGGCTATTTCCGCCCACATCCTAACTATGAAGTTAATCTAATTATTCCCACGGTCCCATTTTAAATGTAAACCTTTTTATTTTGGAATATCCCAAAATAAGTGTTCACTTTCTATAAATAATCATCAAAACATATCAAACTTTCAATTTTACCCTTAAAAAGTACTCTTTCATTGCTAATTGATTTGACAGTGTAATATTCATATCATTCTTAAATTGACAATATCTTTCAATATATAATATTGTTCATGATTTTTAAAATTTTAAATAATAGAATTAATTGAAATTTATATTAAACAAGATCTATATTACATATTTTTTGAGTTCTATATTGAAAGATATAAGCAATTTAAATACATTTAATTGACATCACAGTTTTTAAGGTTACTTTTGGAAATTTAGAGGATAAATTTTAACTTCTTAAAAAACTCAATTTCCCATTTTGGACACTTAAATTTGGACGGAGGGAGTAATATCAAGTGCAAACTTCATTTACAGCTCGTGGTTTGGGCCATATACGGTTAGAGCATGTGCAACAGGTTGGGTATATGCCATTCTTAGTTAAAAATATCTCGGTAAGAGCATGTGCACAAGATGAACTAAAAGAGCATCTTAGGTATTATTGCTAACCAAAACAAGAAAACCATACTACACCAGGCTTGGTAAAACCATTTGTATTATTCCTCCATCTACATTGCCTTGCCAAAAGTCCCTAGTCACTATTCACCAGCAATAGATTTTTAAATTATTTTTCTTTGATCCTTCCCTTCTCCCCCATCCTTTCTCTACAGTAACATATCATTGTCTTTGTACTATTCTCTAATATTTAATGGGTAAAGAGGAAATTTTAAAGAGTCTGGTGGAGTGTGGAAGCAAAAAATTGGAAGGTAAAAGACAAATTTGCACTGTTTACAAGTTAGTTTGCCCAGCCATTGGTGCACATGCTCTAAAGCTCAAAAACTCGGCTGCAACAACTTCTTTAAATCATTTCGGTACTTTATCTTTTCTCCAAAATGCTACAGCACGTCGGCAAATATACCGTAGGACTATTCATTAACCCCCTACACCTTCTCATTTTAACCCCCTCTCTTTCTTTGACGTTCTCAAAGCCCCAAGGCCCCCAACTATTACAGTAGTGATTTCCACTCGCTCCTGGGGTAACCAAACCTGACCCATATGGTAATAACATTAGACAACAGTTTAACATAATATTCCGTAAACAAAACGCCATTTTGCTCAAGTTTTGTGTCCAAATGATAAAAGGACTCATGTTTGGATAACTAATAGTCTAATACTACATTCCTCCCTTTTTACATGGGTTGCTCCGTAAATTCAACTTATTATAAAAAAAAACTCCATCATTACATATTTTCACATCAACTTTTACCTTCGCATTACACCTCTCACATCAATTTTTATCTCCACTTTCCAAAATTATATCCACTTTTACCCATTAACTATTCATAATATACAGTTATTAAGGGACATCCCAAGTGGAATACTCTACTTTTGTTTGGGGAAGGATATTGCAAAGCAATTCATGAACAAGCCATAAGCCAAAAATGTAAAATACTAAAATATATCACTTTTTATGTTTTTTTTTTTATCGAATTAAAGATCTATATTGGTGGTTTAATTTGGTGCAAAAAAAAAAATGCTCGGAAGTACTTTATTTTTTTATTCGAAGAAAATTACAAAGTTAAAAAAATGTCCAAAGTACGCAAATAGCAGCACCAGCCTCCGTTAGCCATTTTTTTATTTTTCCGTCCATTTACTAACGGAAAGGGTAACATTTAATGGGTATGAAACCTGAAGGGCAAAATTGAAATGAAATTTTTTGTGAGGACGAAAATGAAACCGAGCTCATTTTGTAGGGACGCAAAAGGTAGATAAGCCAAAACATTATTATCAATTAAGCATAAGATAATAACTCACGTAAAGCCCTTGGTTCCTAAGAAGCCTGTTTACTCTCCATCGCATCCTATAGACCAGATCAAATAGTTGAGCTCGTGAAACTTACTACGGATTTTATAGTTTTAAGTGTGTACTTTCATCTGAGAATCTTAACTGTTGGATGCAGAGATGAATGGCTGCACCTGCCATTCTTAACGGACGTCAGCGCCCCTCAGTCAAACAAACAGTCACACTAGAAATTATCTATCATGTTCACAATACTAACATTTTGATCACAGCTTATGATAACCGTCCCAACATTTGTGATATTATTTATCTGGTGCATTATGTTGTGAAGACTTCCACTATAATATGTTGTGAAGCAAGTCTCACTTATTGCCAAGACCCAAAAATTGTGTCCAGCGTATAAGATTTGCAGCTCAAAAACTACTGCCTAGAATTTGAATTTTGTGATATTGGAGCCAGAATTTCCATTGATGGAGTGGGTGTTCGTAGAGGGTAAGTTCTACTGAATTAACATGTTGCCTACAAGGGAGGTGAAGCAAAATCCTACATTGCCAGGTACAATAATTTTGCAAAATATAAGCATACATATCATAAAGATACATATCATAACCTTTCAATGTATCTGTTTTGAGGATTGCTAGCAAATCTCTACTCGCGAATTTTTTCCCAGCAGGTTATGCACAATTACAATGGCATCGTATTTGAACTCCAAAGAAAGAACTCCAGCCATACTTCCCAGATTTATGTTCTTTCCTAAGAGAAGGAAAGCCTCAATCATTGTCCTTTTCGAAAAACCTAGAAAAAAAAACCCATAGATTCTGTCCAAGTAAATTTTGCCACAGGTTACATGGGCTAGAACTAGAAACAAAGAGAAAATTACCATATTTTAAATATAATAAGTTTGATACACATGCAAATGTAGCAACACCAGAAACCAAGATGTGAAGACACAAACCATTAACTAGCTAATTTACTTCAACAACCAATTCAGAGAGTTGAAGCAACGCCATTAACTAGCTAATTTACTTAAACAACGAATTCAGAGAGTTTCAGTTGCTTCAATATTTCAAGGAGTCCCTGGCATTGCTATACCCAAAAGGCGACTCTCTTTCTGAATCAACAGCAAAATGGGTCTGTTAATCGTTCTTCCTCCCAAAATGTTCCGAAGTCTCAGGCTCTGCACATCTGTACCATTGGAGAATGAAAATACAAGTTAGACACATAAATTTGTTTGGTTTTCCCAAAGTTTTCTTATTAGTTGCATCACTTATCAAAACTAAAAATAGGTCAATTGTTCATGTAGTAAGCCCAAAAAGCATCAAAGTAAATCAGGCAAAATGTGTATGTCTAGGTCGTGCCAGGTGAGATAAAAACCTGCCTCTTAACTAGTGTTTGCTAGCTGTGTGCGCAAAAGGAGTGGCTTCAGTAGATATATGTAGGTTGCAGCCATAGCAGCAGCTTTGGAGCTAACAAGTTACTCATCTACCAAACATACAAATATAAACAAACTTAGGCCGTCCAGTGGGTAAATACACATTAACAATTCTGCACATCATAAGGCTTAGACTCAAGAAATGTTGCCATTAGTTTCTTGTTACATAATCTTTCTTTGCTCATAAGCCATTTGACCTCATTAATTTCATTAATTTTGGATTACTGAGTTCAAAAAAGCTTTCTGGCAAAGCGCATATGAAACCAAGAACCCAAGTGTTTACGATAGAAAAAGGAACTATGAATGCCAATAAACCAAGTAGAAGCAATAATATGGGCATCATGTAACCTAACAATCAACTTTTACGAATACCATCCCAAAATGCGATTGTTTCCCCTTCTGAATCGTTAGATTCATCCAAAACTAACCTCCTACTGACTCATTTTTGGTTCATTATTGCATTCCAATCATGAACCATGTCCAGAAAGTAGTATGCATTTGGCTGGAAGAAGCCGTTCACTAGGAAAGAGATGAAGTGTATCTCACTAGGATAAAAGTGAGAATCATGTAGTCTTTATCTCAATAGGATAAAAGTGTATAAATGGCCTAGGACAGAGATGCTTATCATAGCATATTTTATGCAAACCAAAAGGAGGAGAATAGAACAACATAATCCTGTGGGGAAATAAAAAATAAATATCCCAATTGATTTCCATTGCAAAACGATGCCAAGGTTTATTCACCTACGGTCTACCCACTAAAGTGTCAACCTTAGGGTTTAGGAGAAGCACCACGTCCATGCAGAGAATGTCATACTTCAAAAATATAAAGGCGGAGAAAATACAGAAAGAAAATATAAGGAATTAGATGACCCAAAGCTTTTTTAGGAAACATGAATTCAAGTAAATTAATATGTCCTAAACCTGAAATGGAGAAAATTGCGGACTGAGAAACATAATAAAAGCATCATATCGCATGACTTCAACCCAAAGCAACAAACAACTATCTTTGTCTGGAAGACTGGAAATATGTACCTTAAGGTTTTCTTCTCTTGCGACACTGCTGAGTGAAACCAAGCTAGGAACATGAGCAATTCCAAGGAACATGGATGCAATTCCATATATGTGAACAGCCTCATAATGTTCCAACTCGGGATCATAAACCAAAAGAGAATCCTCATTAACTAACATCAAGATCAATCCACTCTCCAAAACCATAATCGGCTCATAATAATCATAGATATCAGTTTCATTTATCATTTTAACAATGTAAAAGTCCTTACTCCACGACTCCTGCACTCCATAATCCTTCATTAACCATATATCGGCATGATCACCATCTGAAAAATCGCATAAAGAGAGGCAACCTTGTAGCACTCCAAGGCGCATATATTCTTTTTGACCCCCCCTAAACTCCAAAGGTCCTGGAACTGCTCGAAATTGCTCACTTGTAAAGTCAAAACAATAAATTAAGTCTGGACTGAGACAGTGAAAAGCAAGCCAATGAAGAGCTCCACCAACGAAAGTATCAAACGAGGAATAAAACCTAGATTTCACTCCATAAGGGTTGTTTCCTATGTTTCTCCAAAACCCTTCACCCAATGTATATATCTCCACCTCATGGTAGTCTCCATTGTCGAAGGACCGAACTACCTTGTACTGATCAGTCACAGGGCTAAAACCAAAAGCACAACTGGAAACAATTTTCCCACTAGAGCATTTTGGAATGGTAACGTACTCCCCCATAATAGGATTGCAGACATAAATGGGGTCATTGGTTTCGGGCTCAGACAAGCAGAGAACCCCATTACAGGAATTCACAATGTTAAATGCGATTTTTGGGTCTTTGGGGAGGTTGATTTTGGGAACTAATTTGATTCTACAAGTACGAGGGCGAGTGTAGATGGCGATTTGGAGATCGACCAAGTTAAGTTTCCTTGATTCGTACTTATGGGTGATGGGTTTGACCAAGAGGCTTACCTGCGATCTAGAGAGATGGAGCTTGGCGAAACGAGGGTCGGAGAGAAGAGAGAGCCAGTCCTTGCAAACGCGGCGGCAATTGAAGAGGGTTTTGATTGGGAGTCGTGAAAGGATGTCGAAGACAATGTGGGTTGGGATATCTGGTACTGTATCGATCATTTGATGATCTTGTTGTACTTGTTCTTCTTCATCTTCTTGGGTTTCGTCTGGTTCGTATTCATTGTTGATTATCTGGGTCTGGGCTCTTCTTTTTCTGCTATTGGGACACATTGCGTCTCTGTGTAAAGAAATGGATTGTTTGAGGGAGAAGTGCAAACTGCTATAGTATTTGTGGGTTTTGTAGACAGCAAACTGTTTTTTCTCTCTCCAAATCTAGATGGCTCGAAGACAAATTAGACGGTCTAGATGCGCCGAGAGAGTACCACTTTGTACCGTCTCGGTACTGAAAAATTGCTCCCAAATATGGACACCCCTCAAAAAAATAGAGATGAGTCTCTATTTTAATAAAAGGCAATGTAAAGATCCAATGTATACTCCATTTATTTCAATAAAAGGCAAGGTAAATATCGAATATATACTCCCGCCGTCCCTTTTTTTCTATTCAAGAATTTTGTTTTCAAAATTTAATTAGTAAAAGTTTGTATAATTATTGTTTTGTCATTTTAAAAACTTCATGAATAAAGAGTTAATGACAATGAGTGTCAATTACGTAAACAACTATACTCCATGGTAACTATCAAAACCTAAATGACACCAATTCCAAATGAGTGCAGGAATAAAGGGGTGTTCCGCTAAGTGATTTTTTGATTTTTTAGTTTTTTGGGTCTTTAGTTTTAGTTTAAAACTAAAACTTGTTCCGCTGAGTGGTTTTTGGTTTTTTGGGTCTTTAGTTTTAGTTTAAAACTAAAACTTGTTCCGCTAAGTGTGGTTTTTTGATTTTTTGAGTTGTGTTACCAAATTAGCAATCTTCTCTCGTACCCTAAAAACTTCTAAATGCTTTCTTTTTTTAAAGTCATGGGACACACGAACGTGAATGGGTACAAAACGTCCAATTTCTTTTTGCTAATCTCATCTTCTCACAGATTTGTATTTTAATAAATTTTTCAGATGATTAAAAAATGAAAACAAGTTGATCTGCTTCCGTTATAAATTTTTTTTTGACAGACGTATAAGGGGAGGGCAAATTTGTAAATTTGCATTAGTAAGACGTGTTTTGGCTGATGATACCAATTGTTTTTTTTTTAAAAGGTTAGGCCCCGTTCCACTAACTAAAAAAGTCAAAAGCCAGCTTATTACGCTATTCGAGACAAGTCATCCTCTCATAATACATCAGATAAAAATCACAAAAAGCCAACGCGTTTTTCGAGCTCTCACATAAAAAAGTCAAAAAGCCAAAAAACTAAAAAACCCAAGTTAGTGGCATTAGTGGAATGAGTTGGTTTTTTTTTTTTGGTAGTTTTTTGTTAGCTGAATGGAGTAGTTTTTTGTTTAAAACAAAACTGGTTTTTTTGGGTAATTTTTTGTTAGTAGAATGAAGTAGTTTCTAGATTAAAATTGCAACTGGTTTTTTTTTAGCGGAACATGGCCTAAATGAGATGACCTGAAGTCCCTTAAAATATTGGGCTATTTTCCCTCGTGACGTCTCCTTGTCAGCCAATTTTAGCCCTTACTCTTTCTTTGATGTTCACATAGCCCCCCAACTATTAGATAGTGATTTTGAATATGGGCGTCTCTCATATTGGCAAATACGCTGCAGGCCTTCTTCGTTCGCCATTTTAGTTTTGCTTTAGTTTTGTTTTCTAATAACTATTCTATTCGTCTCTCCAATCGTTACTCTCATTTGTTTCTCTATGTCTATATTGTACAGAGAGCTAGGCAAATTTACCAAATTCCGAATGCCCCCAAAATTAGTTTCAAGTAGTAATTCAATATTAATAGTTTACTACCGTTAAGGACACTAATTCTACCAGTAATAAAAACAAATATTTCTTCTGACAACTAGTATATTCACCAAACACCACTGCAAATCACGAAGCATGAAGTGCAATTAGATCCATTTTTGGGACGAATTTTAAGCAGAATGGAGGGTTCCTGCTCGCCTGTGGTCTGCCATGTCGATGAGCCAAATCAGGCCTCTAGCTAGTGACATTAATTTCTCTTTGATTCTCCAAAGCAATTTAGTCTCATACAGGTTCAAGAATACAATCCCATATTGTTTGGGTATGAAATGAGTGATCACTTAATAATACTTGAGACCTCTCCACTCATTGCAATTGGCCTTGAGTTAGATATAAAATTTCCACATGGTATCAGAGCGGGGCTTATTCAACCCACATTTTATAAAATTCATAATCCACACCTCACGACAAGTAAAAAAGCTGCATGATGATAAACCCAAAAAGAGGTTGTGACAGACCTCAAATGCGGATGCACGTCTGAGGGATGTTAAGGAATACAATCCCACATTGCTTAGGTATGAAATGGGTGATCACTTAATAAGATTTGGGAACTGATCTCCAATCATTGCCAATTAGTCTTCTGTTGAATATAAAGTTTCCACATGGAAACATATAAAGTTAACACTTCTGCAAATTTAGGTATAAGATCCATTTCCTTTGCTCAATTTGTATCTTCTTTCATCAAGTAGTTATAGAGCTTGGCCATGGAACAAGGATTGAGTGACCTTGCCAATAGCTTGGCCCATACACTAAATAAGTCAGGCAGGCTTGGTGACGCGGGTTAGGGGAGTCACTACTCATGTATTGAGGAGCGTCGAGTATAGTTGTCATTTCTGATTCCACTTGAATATGAGCAGTGTTATTCTTGTTGTATCGTATATTTCCCAGTTATTTTTACTTTTCAGGTGGATGTTGGAGATGTAATGATGAGAAGATTAAACTGAGAGATTTTTAGTGGCTGTGAAAAGTGATTCGCGTTTTTGTTCATCGGAGATTTAATTTATATATATTTGGATTATTTAGAGGTTTATTTAGTTGGAGATTTTTGTTTTATTTTAGTGATGTAAATTATAGAGAGAATAGGGCCTGGAAGTAGATACTGTATTTTGAAGTTTTATTCGTAGAAAAAAGGCGAGTTGTTACAAATTATCGGTTCATTCACAGAATGAAATCCAGCGTTTCAAGATTAAGTAGAAAATAATCATGACAGAATACTTCATAGCTCGTACATATTATTGATTTCTATAGGCATCTTTCTTGAACATGTTTCAAACAAAATTTAGAGGAGCGACCTCTACTATCGAGATATGTCGGATGTACCTCCCACCTTTGTAACACCGATCCTCAAACATATGAACACAAGTTCGGATGCATTGATAGAAAAAATTTAACGTTTCATGTTTAACAACATATTAGTCAACATCCATGATATAATCAAAAATCATATATATTTCTCCAAAAGTCAACATTTCTGAAATGACGTCCAATTTATACGTTCCATAGTTATCAACCTATTAGTCCACATCCATAGTATAATCTAAAATCACATTTCTCGAAATGTCAACATTTCTAAAATGACAGTCCAATTTATACGTTCCATATTTAACAACGTATAAGTCAACATCCATGATACTAGTATAATCTAAAATCACATATCTCAAGAAGTTAACTTTCTAACATGATAGTCCAATCCACTTTGTCTGTTTAGAAAAATAATATGTTTCATGTTAATAAAAAATAAGTCAACATCCATGATATAATAAAAATCATGTCTCGAAAGTCAACCTTTCTAAAATGATGTCCAAGACATATATCAATGCCAAAATAACAAATCTAGTTTGACAATTGTAAAAGTTGTTTAGGAGAATAAAATGAAAGCGAAATATTGCGTGTCTCACCTCTTTCTTGACGACGCAGCAAATCTCTCTCGAATCCCCGATCTTCAACCTACTTTGCAAACCCAAGCAGGATTTATGAAAATCAATTCCTTCATGGCATCGCTCACAAAAAATTTGATGTGATGGCACAACTTAAAACTTAAAAATTCTCATTTAAGAAAACATTTTAATGTACTTGGACTCGGCAAATATGTCAAAAAAAAAGAAAAAATTCCACTTGAGTTTGGGTAACTAATTTCTAAGGCACTTTAATTGGTTGTAATAGAACTAAGAATGTCTAGGTTGCCTTTGGAACATTTGATTGTTTTCTCTCTTTTTTTTCTCTTTCTATCCCGCACTACCAAACGTAGCCTAAATGTCCATGTTCGTCACAAACTAGCCTTTTCAGTATTCATCTAGACATGACTTAAGAGCATCTCCAACAGTCTTACCTTACTTCCGATTTGGGCAAATTGTTGAAGAACTCTCGATTTCTGGTTAATTAGAAGGACTCGAATTTGATCTGAATGATTAAAAAAAGGATCTCCGGTGAGGGTAAGTCAATTAGTAGGACTCAAATTTTTTTCTACCTGAATGAGTTTGTTGCACTCGATCTAAATGAGTTTGTTGCACAAAACGCTTAAAAGATTTGTAGCACTCAATCTCCCGCGAGGGTTTTGCTAATCGAGTTTGTTGATGGCAGCAGCCAGACGACCAACCGGATCACCGGGTGCTGAGTCCCTTCACAGTGACTGTGTGTGTGAGAGAGATAGATAGGGATGGGTATGACAGATGGTGCCAGTGATGGTGATCGCGGTTAACGTATTCATACTTTTTCTCTTACATTTGTGGTATATAATAAACCTGAAATCAGTTTTCAATAAAAACGAATTGATCCCTGTCATGATTCCATCCATATCTATGTTGCGAAACAGGTATCCCCTATTTGTACCCCTAGTTCAAAATAATTAAATTTATTGCATATGACATGTAGGGTGTGCGTGTCCTGTACGTATTTTCGGAGTGTCCAACGCGGATAGGACAAGTAGTTAATAGTGTCCGTGCTTCATAGCGTTCCATGTTAATTTTGACATGTTGAACCTTTCAAAGCCTAAACAATTTAAAACTATGAGGAGAAAAATAAAAGAAAAGAAATGAAAAAGAAACTAATTTTTTTTGTATATTCCAAATCAGGCCAAGAGATTCAACTATAACCTACCCAGAGATTATTTGGACCTACCTGTATCTATCAAAAAGATACTCATAATATGAAAATCAAATATGCCATTTAGGGTGGATAATCAAGGAAGCAATCTACTCCCTCCGTCCATTTTATAGTGTGTACATTTTCATTTTGGACTGTCTCTTAATAAGTGTGTGTTTTGAAAAGTTAGTGGGTACATTTCCTATTTTGCCCTCAAAAGTAGATTCCTTTTTAAAAAGTTGGTGGGTATTATTATATTGATAAGAGTAAGTAATGAAAAATAGTTGTAAAAGTTGATGTGAGAGAAAAATAATTGGAATTCTCAGGTAACACACTTAAAAAGGGACAGAGGGAGTATCTATTAAGGAGATTGGTAGAAAAGATAGGAAAAAGAAGAGAGATCTTCATATGGTTTTTATAAATTTTAGAAAAAGCTTATGATAGAGTGCCTAGGGACTGACTGCCAAGCAACAAAAAATAGTGCCTGGGGATATTATATGGTGTGTTTTGGGGAGAAAATGAGTGACAAAAGATTATATCAATGTGATTATGGACATGTATAAAGGTACTGTCACTACCATTAGATTGCTGCAGAGGAAAGGAGTGAATTTCAATCACATTAGGTTTGCACTTGAGTCCATACCACGTACTTTGCCTTAGTTAGGTATTTTTTGACAAAGAATATTCACAAGAATATGCTGTTGTTTGCATATGATATTATCCTGGTAGATTAAACAACTAGAAGTGTTAGATGATATGCAGTAAAAAATTAGGGTCAAAAGGCTTTATGATCAGTAAGAGTGAAAGTGCAAAACTGAGTAATATAAAAGTTTTGTGATAATAGAGGTGCTCATGTAAAGGAGTGAGAATTAATTACTTACTGAAACAATTTTAAATTAGTTTTGTCAAATTACCGATCCGAATAGTCCATGTTTCTCGAATTAACCATAAGACAAACAACGAAATTCATTCAGAAAGTCTAAGTGCCCCAGAAAGTCACCGAAAATTTGCTTTTTTTTTTTTTTTTTTTTGGATAACCTACCAAAATTTACTCATAATTTGAAAATTAATAGGCCAGCCAAAATTTGATCGGTCATTTTATATACAAAATATCAATTAGAACGAAACAATTACTACTATTCGAAGAATAGTACTCCCCGTTCCTAAATGATAGTCACAATCTCTTTCTCTTACCATTTTTCATATAAAAAAATGAAGTGCTTCCACGTATAATTATTTGAATTTTTTCGCACCGACTTAGAGTACTAATCTAGTACTCCCTCTGTCCCTTTTATAGTTTGTACATTTCCATTTTGGACTGTCACTTAATAAATGTGTTTTGAAAAGTTAGTGGTACATTTCCTATTTTGTCCTTAAAAGTAGTTTCTTTTTTAAAAAGTTAGTGGGTATTATTATATTGATAATGGTAAATAATGAAAAGTAGATGTAAAAATTATAAAAGTTGATGTGAGAGAAAAATAGTTAGAAATTCACAGGTAACACACTTAAAAGGGGACGAAGAGAGTACTTTAAGTCGATGTGAAAAAATTCAAAAAATTATACATGGAAGTACTTCATTTTTTTATTTGAAAAATGGCACGACTTTTCGTAATGGACTATCATTTAGGAACGGGAGTAACAGATATTCCGAGTATTTTCCTCAAGGATTATAAGGCTAAGTTGCAGTTATTTCAATCGGTTTCTTAATTAATTCGAGAAAAGAGATTTTGATTGGGTTTCCCAAATTTGTAAAAACTAAATTAAATTAGAGCAACTAAAAAGTGAAGAGATTTGATGAAAGAAAAGTCAAGAATTTCGAATCCACTTGACCCTTTGTCACCTAGATTTATTTCGATTTAAAGGATTTCTTACTCGATTCCTAGCCATTGATTTTCAATTTTCTGGGTAGATGGATGACAAAGAGAAAGACAACGCGTTTGGAAACAGAACTGCTTTCTAAGGTGAAATTGTCGAAAACGGCTCGCGCAGGTGATTTGAAAACAGAACCGCTTCTAAGAGCAAATCCAATGCAAGTTCTATATCCAGTTCTATACTCAAAATATAGCACCAAATGCAAAATTTGGAATCCATCCCAGTTCTAAATCTGGTTCTAAAATGGCACCATGCTATAATTGGTTCTATATTTAGAACCAAGGAGTCATCCTTGACAGGTCACAACCCCAACTGCAAATTACCAGAAAATTGAACATCGCACATACTTGAAACTGGATGGAAAGTGGCCGGAAAATATAGAATCTGCCGGAAAGTGTCCGAGAAATAAAAGATGAAGTCACTGGCAATGGTAGCTTTGATCGTAGGCATCTACCTTTCAATGAAGACGACCGGTGGTAGTTCGTTTGTTGCCATCACCGGAATCTCACCGGTGATGGCTTGACTGAAAACCCTCCGAATCGATCAGATGAAACCCACTATTTTTGAAGACTGTTAACGGAGAGAGGGTGGATAGAGATAGAGATAGAGATCGGTTGAGAGAGAGAGAGAGATGGCGATCGGGTTTCCCCTTTTCCCAATTTTTTCGTCTGTCTCTGGAACCGATGGAGATGGGAAGAAAGAGAAGAAAGGGTAAATAATTCAATGCACCCAAGAGGGAACACCAATTAGTGTTCCCAACGGTAACATCAACGGGTAGAAAGCTACCAACGGCTCTTTTTCTATTTTTTTTAGAATGGTGGATTGAAAAATAATTGAAAAATATTCGAAATTTTATGTAGAACGGGGTTGAGAATGGTGGATTGAAAAATATCCAAAAAATTAGGTAGAACGGGGGTTGAAAAATTAATTGGGAACGGGGGTTAAAATATTAGATCACACTGGGGTTGAAAATAACGTAGATAGTTGAAAAAGTAATTAACAATGAGGTGGAGGAAAAATTAGTTAAATTTAGAATTGTTTAGTTCTAATATATAGGACTAACCACCGGAGACTGTGTTCTATTTTAATTTAGCACCAAAAAGTATGGCAATGGCTATAACCCTTTTAAAACTTGCATTGGATTTGCTGGAAGGTGAAATTGTCGAAAACGGCTCTCACAGGTGATCATTGGGTTTTCGTTTCAATGTCGGCTAAAGCTGTAGGATTATAGGCCATCAGCGGTACATACTTTCTCAGGTGAATAAGTAGTCCGGTCTTGACATCTTTGTTTGGGTTTTACTTCGATCGTGACAAGTCATTGGTCTTTTTTCGCTTGGATTGTTGTTTACGGTACTGTGAATGTTCCTTCTCGCAGTGTCTCTCTACCTGTTTTTGTGCACACAAGGTGTTCGATGTTAAACCGCACTAGAGTTTGTTGTTTACTAGTTCGACATTACCAATGATACTAAGTTCCTTTGCCTGGATATTGATAGGCAAGCATTTTTTTTTCTTTTCAAAAATGCTATGGGTACACTGCACACCAAATGCACAGCTGACTCTTAGTTGAAAGAGTCTAACTCCTGCGGCTCTTGTCCGGAAGAGTCTAACTTTTGCCCGGAAGAGTCAATTTGGTGTGCATTTGATATGTATGAGTAGCGTACCCATAATTTTTTTTTTTTTCACCTTCTTGTCTCTCTCATTGGTAGAGTACAGATAGGGTTAGTGTGAATATTTAATTTAGGAACAAGTGGTGGTTTTTTATTCGAGATAATTTAGTGTTTGTGTGAATATTTAATTCTGGAACAAGTAGTTGTTTTTTATTCCAGATGATTTATGTGGAAGGTACTGCAAGTCTGCAACTATTTTCGGTTGGGTTTGCCGGCACTAAAGTCAACGTAACTAAAGTCAACTTATACAAAACTCCAGTTGATGGCATCCCAAAATATAAAATCATTCTTCCTTGCAAGCAATGTCAACTACACATTTCCCACGTACGAAAAAAATAAAATATGTCAACTAGATCTAGAGATAGAGATTAGAGGGAGAGAGACTGATCCCATAGCCAACGTAATCCCCAAATATACAATCTCTCCCCGGCAACGTTAAGTATTCGAAAAAATTATTCCGAAAGTAAATTCAGTGGTTCAAATTCACTTAGATATTCATCTGAATCATTAATTTCACTTTCGGAGTAAGTTCTCGAGGTACTTGGCATTTTTCATCTCTCTCCCTTGGGCAACAACTCAATGTCAACTACATGTAGAGATAGAGACTAGAGAGAGAGAGAGATTTATTCCATAGTCAACGGAATCCCCAAATAGACAATCTCTCTCCCTTGGGCACAACTCAATGTCAACTACGTGTAGAGAGAGAGAGAGAGACTAGAGAGAGAGAATGATTCGATAGTCAACAGAGTGGGGATGAAGGGTCTACAAAAGGAAATGGAGAAAGCTAGAGCAGACCATTTCCATCCCCACCACTCGGTTGTTCTTGCCTTTCTTCTCTAGCTGATATGGGTCCCTTTCCATTCATCTCCACAATCTTCTTATGTTTCGCTGTTGTGTCTTGTTCTAATCCATCATCTGGTTTTATAAATCCAAATTTTTCTTCTTCTGGGGTCCATTTCATCGATGGTTCCCTCGGCTTCTTGACCTCCGTGAATGGAACGTTCAAAGCAGCTATGATAAACGCTCCCGGTCAAGAAACCAACTTCTATTTGTGTGTCGTTCACGTGGCTTCCACTGCCATCACCTGGTCCGCTAATCGCAATGTACCCGTTTCTAGTTCAGGAATCATGACTCTTTCTGTCACTGGTATTGTAATCACAGATCAATACGGGAGTCTTAAATGGTCGACTCCTCCGTTAAACTCTTCGGTTTCTGCACTTCAGTTAACTGAGACTGGGAATCTTGTGTTACTCGATCAATCTAATGCTACTCTTTGGGATAGTTTTCATTATCCAACAGATACAATAGTGATTGGGCAGAAGTTGCCTGCAGGGGTATCTCTGTCCAGCGCCTTATCAAGTACTGACTTGTCAGTTGGCAGTTACTCGCTTTCAGTAACTGCCTCTGATGTTTTACTGCAGTGGAAGAATACGACTTACTGGAAATTATCGATGGATACTGCAGCGTACTCACTGACGCCATCGAGTTCCCCAGGGGAGGAGTACTTGGTGATGAACCAAACAGGTCTTTATCTGTTTGGTAATAATGGTGCTGTCGTCGTAATTCAGGTAAACTTGACTCTATCTGATTTTGCGATTGCCAAGTTGGATTATACTGGCCTGTTCAGCGTTAGTATATTTTCTGGTACTGACTTCAACCCGGTACTCGAGGGGCCGGATGATAAATGCCAAATCCCGTTCATATGCGGAACTCTTGGTTTGTGTACTGACGCGTCTGATAATGTCGTATGTTCATGCCCTTTGAACTTCCATTTTGCACAGAGCCAGAATGCAACTGTTTGTGTGCCAAGTGCTGCCTCTTATTCCTTGCCTAATTCTTGTAATTCAACTAATAACAGCACTATAGGTAACTCCTCGTTAGATACTTATTTGATCCTTGGCTATGGTGTTGACTATTTTTCTAATTATTTCACCAGTCCTGTGAAGTACGGTGTAAACTTGACTGTCTGTGAAGATCTCTGCTCACAGGACTGTTCTTGCTTAGCAATTTTTTATGATAACTCATCGAATTCATGTTATGTCCTTCAAAACCAGTTGGGTTCAGTTATGTCGAGCGCCAGTAGCAATGATAATCGCATGGGTTTTGTAAAGGCAATAGTTGGGTCTTCGCCTGCCAATAGTGGTAAATCACTTGGGTTTCCCATAGTTGCTATAGTGCTCTTGCCTATTATCGGGTTCGTCCTTTTAGCAACTCTGGGATTCTTCTTGTGGAGAAGATCTACTAGTGGTAAGACTGGAAATTTAAATCTCAACGCCATTCCTTCGGCAGAGGACCTGGATGCCTTCTCCATCCCAGGATTACCTGTAAGATTTGGGTATGCAGAGCTCGAGGTGGCTACTGATAATTTCAAGACTGTGATAGGGTCAGGTGGGTTTGGTGCAGTGTACAGGGGTATACTCTCCGATAAATCTCCTGTGGCTGTGAAAAAGATCACTAATTTTGGTAATCAAGGGAAGAAGGATTTTTGCACTGAGATAGCAATTATCGGAAATATTCACCACGCCAATTTGGTCAAGTTGAGAGGGTATTGTGCTCAGGGGAGTGAAAGACTGTTGGTTTATGAGTATATGAACCGCGGGTCTTTGGATCGCGCCCTCTTTGGGAATGGAACAGTTTTAGAATGGCAAGAAAGGGTCGACATAGCACTTGGAACTGCACGTGGACTTGCTTATTTGCACAGTGGGTGCCAGCAGAAGATCATCCATTGTGACGTCAAGCCAGAGAACATACTCCTTGACGACAAATCCCAGGCCAAACTCTCTGATTTCGGGCTGTCTAAACTTCTAAGCTCCGAACATTCTGGTTTATTCACGACAATGAGAGGAACTCGTGGATATCTTGCTCCTGAATGGCTTTCTGGCTCTGCAGTCTCCGACAAATCTGATGTTTACAGTTTTGGAATGGTACTGCTTGAAATTGTGAGTGGAAGAAAAAACTGCTCTTCACAATCGCTAAGCAAAAGTAAGGAGGATGAAAGTAGCGGTGGTGGTCGCCCAACATCTTCTCCTGGAGAAGGGCTTGCTTATTTCCCCATGTTTGCCTTAGAGATGCATGAGCAAGGAAGGTACTTGGAACTTGCGGACCCCAGGCTCGAGGGGAGAGTCACTAGCGAAGATGTGGAGAAGTTGGTGCGCGTGGCTTTATGTTGTGCACATGAGGACCCAGCGCTTCGGCCAAGCATGGTTAGTGTTGTTAGCATGTTGGAAGGTGAGATCCCAGCAGGTCAGCCGAAGCTGGAATCTTTGAACTTTTTGAGCTTTTACGGGCGTCGCTTGGCCGAGGCTTCTACGGCAGAAGAGCTTAATGGGCAGGATGATTGCGAATCTCCACTATTGAATGCTCCTAATCTTACTAGTTCAAGGAGTACCTCGCCTCTCAACATTTCTAAAGAACCATCAAAGGAAGTCTAAGGGTCCATATAGTACCTAGTGTAATCTTTGTATTATTGTTTTTGTTGTTTACTGTGGACAGATTGTTGGATCTTTGTATAATTGTTTTTGTTGTTTACTGTGGATAAATTGTTTCACTGTAAAATAGACGCAATTGTAGTTGCCACGTTTGCTGTTCAATGTTACACTTCATTTGGTTTGTCTTGTATAAAGGAGATTATTTACCTGTTGATGGTTAGCCCTGACTTTATGTAATTTTCCTAAAGGAGATTGTTTACCTGTTGATGGGGTAAGTCATTACATTCGTAGTTAACAGGGTGTCGGTGGAGTTAACCCTTTATTGTTTTTATTTTATGCTCGTTCTTTTTTGGCCCATTCGTGTTTCTTCTTCGCAGAGGGAGGAATTTCCACAATGAAAAGAAGCAGAAGGAGCAGGCCCAAAGCAGCGATGGTGTCCTCCATATTTTCCATTTCAAACCCCATTCCCATGGATATTCTCTCCAAACTACCCATCTCCACAACCTGCAGTTATAGGTGCATGAGTTCGTTTTTCGGTAACTTAGTTTCCGACCCTCAATTCGTTCAGCTCCACCTCTCTAGATCACAACCCTCCCTCGTGTTTTCCAAATGTTATGGTGACTCTTATTTGTACGTAGTAGAATCAATTGGTCCATGTGTTGTGGATGGTGGCACACATTTGGACTCTTCTTTGTACGTAGTAGAATCAATTGGTCCATGTGTTGTGGATGGTGGCATAAACTGGGATATTTCTGAACCCCATATAACTCTTTTGAAATTTGTTCCTAATTGTGATTTACCCACCGAGGGATTGGGCATTTTGGGTTTTTGCAATGGTTTAATCTACTTCCACTGGCCTCCGACTTATAACCCCTAAGTTATATGCAATCCGGTTATCAATGAGAATGTGATTGTATGAAAAACAGAAAAGGCTTTTCGATCACCACGGTTCCAGGTTTGGATTCTGCCCAGGGACTAGCGACTAATTTGTGGAGGGGAGTTGGAGATGTTCCGCGCTATCTGCATTCGTATTCTGGTGGTTGCTTTTTGAATGGAGCTCTTCATTGGATTTTCCAAGACCCCGAAGATTGTTTGATATCGATGTGTTGTTTCAACTTTGGCAAGGAGCGATTCCAGCCATTTCCAGGGCCATCTAAATGTTGTGGACTTCCTGCACAGCTTAGGCTGGGTACAATGAAAATGGGGGTGTTGAACGATGGTCTGTCAGTATTTTACTGTCCTACCGAGGATATGCTTGAAGTATGGGTGATGAAGGATTATGGGGTGCAGGAATCTTGGTCTAGAGATTTTTTCATTGAAATCCCATGGGAAATCCAATGGGTATATCCTTGCTCTGGCTGTTCTCAGCCGTTAATGGTTCTGAACAATGGGGAAATCTTGGTGTTATATGCTTATTCCGTGTATTGTTTTAATATGAGGGAGAAAAGTTACAGAAAGGTCACGTTCAATAGGGACTCCATCCCTTATTTTTACAGCTATGACATACATTCCTAGCTTTGTTTCCTAAGAGAATGCTGGCACAGGGAAACACTTGCGAAACACTCGCAAGGTACTCGGTTGAGCTTGAAAGGATTCGGCAATTTCTTAATCAGTTCATCATATGATAATGGTAGACATCATTGTTTTTTCTTGTCTTTTTTAAAGAATAACTTTGATGCGCAGAAAATTAATAGTTCTTCGTTTCCAAATTCTGGCATGGATATAGTTTATGCACCTGAGAATCTAAGGTTGGGGAAGTTCTAGTCGAAATCAAATCTTTCTATCCTTCATTTTGAATAACACAAAAAACATAGTTTTGAAAATTACTAGGTAACTATGTATAGGAGTGTTATCTCGTTAGAACACAAGGACTCCTTCAGGTGAGATTGGTCGGGGCAGCTTGTTTCATTACCTACTTGAAGGTAGGCACTAATTCCCTCTATGTAGCAAAAACAACTTCAACCGTAGCCTTACGATATGGCGTAATTTTCCTGTTAACTGCTTGGTTAATGTTAAGGTGGGAATGAATTGTATATGTCAGAATACCTGCTAGGTACAATATACGATAAACAGATGAAAATTTCCTTTTTTTTTTTTTTTTTCTGTTGTAATATCTGAAATCTTCTTAATTCATTGATTGGTTGCATGTGTAATCAGTATTGTAAGGATGACGATTTCCCCATATCCGATGGATACCCGCTCCACCCCGCTTGGAGGTGGGGTTTATCCAAAATTTTCCCCAATGGTAGCAGGTATAGTGGAATTTAAAGAATACCCGCTCAAATATGGAGTGGGTATGATTTTGTTACCCCCACCCCCGAATCCCCGTACCCGCTCCTTATCCGGTAATATATACATGTGTGTTTATACGTATGTCTATAGGAATATTTGATATACAAATCTTATTATTTACTCCACCACCTATCATAAACTACTTAATACAGTAAAATTATTGATACATATTCTATTTCATAAAAGAAATCTCAAAAAGTATGCAAAATAAAGAAAACCAACGCCATTGCGAAACCATTGCATTTTGAAACTTGTTCTTGTTGTGGCACTTTTTACCATTTGGTCAGCGTTCTCCTGTTTCAAGTTTGAAATTATTGTCTCATTCACATTATATTCAATAATTTTGAAGAAAAAAAAAGAACATTATATTCAGTAAGTTTAAACTCTTTCATTTTTTTTTATTAGGATGACAATGTCTACTGTAAGTTTAAGTTTTTTACTTAATACTTTTGTTGGTTTTAATATTGTTTTTGTACTTTAGTTTCATTATTAAATTCTTATATTTTTTGGTTTGGATGTGGGTATGTTTGGGGAAAACCCGATCTCCATCAGGAGACGGGTTTGGTGCTTTGTCTAATATCCCCAGTGGGGAACGGAGCGGGATGGTAAAAGTCCATCCAATTGGGAATAAGAGGTGGAATAGGGTCCCCCGATCCATACCCTACCCGTTGTCATCCCTGAGTATTCGTCTCGTTCATATAGACAAAACCATTACAATGGAAACGGAGGCCATGTAGACTTGTAGTTCATCATTCTCTCTCCAATTATAAAAAAATTGGGATTTATTCTTTGCACACCCTTTGATTTACCCATGCAGTAGAGTGTAGAGAACATTTTGTTGTATACTTCTTGCTCTGAATTAATTTTATTACATCCCTTACCATTCCTGTTCTAGATGGTATTTTATAGAAATTATTGTTTCAACTGTTCATGGTCTTCTGATTTTTTTTGCAATCTCAATCCCTTTTGCAAAGGCAGCCAAGAGAATGCTACCTATGGTAGTTTGCAACCCCTTTGCCTTTCATGGTTTCTGTCAGCTGTAAATCAACTTAATCCACCTCAAGATGGTCTAATGAGTATTTCGTGCATTTGTGATTTGGTATCTATGGCTTTTCTCAACGAGTTGGAATATTAATGAATGAATTGTCGTGTTAATATATGAATACAAGTTAGTTTTACTATTTGCTCATGGCTTCAATGATTTGTTTCCATTGCCTCTTGTTATTTATGGAAGATGCCTGGTTATTAATTGATCATATGTTCAGTTTTTGGCTTGGTTTACTGGTGATCCTAGCTTGGTGTCTTATATTGATGGTAGGTGTCTTCCTTGCCCAGTTTCTATTGTTTCAGCCATATGATACTTCACTTGAAACAGTTCCCTGTGATTTCTGATATGGATATTTGGTGTCTCATAAAACATGGCAGCGACCCTTCGTCCCCTTTCAACGACAAAAAGGGGGAGAAAATGAGTTATTCGCTACTCTTTTGGCATCAACCAGGGGAAGATGATCTCCATAATCGACAAAATTGAAAATTTAACTTTCCCTTTGTGTGTGCACTCGATACTCAGAAGGATTAGAAGATATCTTTTCATCACCTTTTCAATGTTATGTTGCCTTTCACGACAAAATTGAAACTCAAAAACCAAATAAACAAGGCCAGCTGGTAACTTATTTATTTGGGATTCCTATGCTACATGAAAACAATGGAAATAACCATTAAAGATACGTACACATCAGCAAACCTTGCCTCCTTCACCTCTGATCCTTAAAAGCCGCTGCCACCCTGGAGGAGGCTGAGCAATATTAGGCTTATCAATAGCCCACAGCCTGCTGCCATCTTGACAAATGTCAGGTGGATCTTCACATGATATTTCAGGCTGCCAGTACTCACGAGCTGTTTCACACATAAAAGGCTTCTCCAAAAGGTGTTCCCGTATTTCCTCGTACTTTTCCTTTGTTGGTATCAATCGCCATTTAAAGCACTCAGCACATACGCACCTGCAATTGCAGATAATGAAGATGGGTAGTTTGCTTAGAATTTCCATGAGAATGTATTTTGGGATGGAGAATATTGTGGTGGGCTCGATGGTTCTGCTTCTTTTCTTTTGGAACTCGCGTTCTTCTTCTCTTCATTGTGAAAATTTCTCTTCCCCAGTGAGAGGAGACCTTGAGAGGTGCAATTGAGGGAAGTGAGGTTGTAGGTTGAGGTTTCGAAAGGAGGAACATACTCGCTTGCAGGTGAAGATGGATTTGAGAGGTAGTTGAGATAGAATGTCAGCACGCCGTCGCACGCCACTGCTGATTTGAGAGGGAGTCAAGATAGATGTCCGCTCTAAAGGTTTGACTCCTGGTCTGCAATCTCTTGTTTTGATTGCACCTCTCAAAGCCTCCTCTCATCTTCAGTCAAGCGATGAAGTCTGCAATCTCTTGTTTTGATTGCACCTCTCAAGGCCTCATCTCACCTTCAGGCAAACGATGAACTCAAAGGAGACAATCAAACAAATCCCCCGAAGCATTCAAAGGGTCTTGCTGTCGTGGGTATATACTAAATACCGAAAAAAACAAAAAAAAAACATGTAATTCAGTGCACTTTTTTATACTTTTCAATATGTTTACAGGGACAGTGATTTTGTCGAACTCGGGGACTCTGCTGTCCCATAGGAAAGGCAAGGTTTGCCGACCCAATCTGGGCCGTCCAAATATGTTTTGAACGGCCCAAATTTGAGTCGTGCCAAAGGGTGTTTTGGCAATTTTAACTCATTACAAAAAAAAAATTTGATCTTTAGTGACAACAATTTTGTCACTAAAGGTGTGTTGCTGAAAGTGTCATGACAAATTTTTAGTGAATTGTCATTAATCATGTAATTAGAACAACTTAATAGAAAAAGCTATCACTGAAATACTCTTAGCAACATACTTTTAGTGGCACGTTGTTATCACAACGTTGTCAGTAAAACTCAATTTTTTTTAGTGACTCTGCTCAAATCTGGGCTGTCCAAAACATGTTGGGACAGTCGAGATCGATCGGTAGGCATTGTCATCCCTAACAGATGCAGAGTCCGCGGAATTTTGTTGGTCTCCAAATTACTAACCTTACCCAAGAAGGGAGTTCCAAAATCAAGTCCATATGGAGATTGATTATGGTACTTTGGAGAGCGCCAGATATTCTGGCACTTCCCTATTAATTTTTTCTTTTTTGAAATGAGAAAAAACTTATCCTCAAATAGTTCTATTATGACCTGTTGAAATTAGGGATTGTCCATCTATCAACGTTGAAACACTAAGATGAAAGAAATATAAATCTTAGATGAAATAAGTTGCAAACCTTAATTTGGTAATTCACTGAAACAATAATAAAAAACATAATAGGCTTTGACTTCGGTTTCGTCGCCTTCTTCTTTGTCTCCGTCACCGTTGTTATCTGATGAAATCATAATGCAGCTATAGACAAAACCCTGCAAAGGAAACGGCTTTGCTTTACGCTACAGTGGCCACATATATTTTGTGAATGGGTATTTATAGAGCGACTACAGCCTCCGTTCGTTACACATTTAGTGTCTCATTTACTTTAAAAAATTGATGAATGATATTTGGTATCAATTAGGAATAATCACTTTTCTAGCTTTTCTAGCTTATTTAAGCTCCAATTTGTATTTTTTAATCTTCAAATTGTAACAGTTCATTTTTTTAAAAGCACCTAATTCAAGAGTGTTTCCGTAGAATGATTAGGATTAATCTAGGTATAAACTTTATAATAAGCTATTCTATAAGGTAACAAAGAGCCTGAACCAATATTATAGGTTAGAAAAAGCTATACCAAATAATTTCCAATTTATTTTATTGTTTTTAATTGAATAATCAAAATATTCATAATGTGATAATCTAACGTATAAGTGATACTCCCTCCGTCCATTTTTAAGTGTGTTACCTGAGAATTCCAACTATTTTTCTCTCACATCAACTTTTACAACTACTTTCATTACTTACCATTATCAATATAATAATACTCACTAACCTTTTAAAAAGGAATCTATTTTTAAGGGCAAAATAGGAAATGTACCCACTAACTTTTCAAAACACACACTTATTAAGGGACTGCCCAAAATGGAAATGTACACACTATAAAAGGGACGGAAGGAGTAACAAATTGGACCATAGATACGGAAAAGGATGACCTGTTTACACCTCCATTCGTTAAATGAAAAGATTATGAAAATAAAAACTAAATAATATAGAAAATGTGATGTGGCCCTCTTTTAAGGGATAAACCGATCCATGTAATCCGTCATGCATTGAAGTGTGAGTGACATGTGTATAATTAGTGTCTGTCAGATTCCTCTTTTAAAATTGCGCTCTCTAGCTAAACATGTTATGGATACCAGTTATTGTCAATAATCTTGCATTAACCAATAAAGAAAGAAATCTGGAAATATAATTGTTTTCCTTGTTTCATTTTACATAAAGCAGGAAAAGGGAAAATAGAATATCACATCACAATAAAGATTAAAGACGTAAAGAAGTGAATATTTATTTCATGTTCCATTTTTTTCCCTTTCTTGTTGGTACTTTTATAACCGTTCCTTCAAGGAATTTTTTCCCTGATTCTCAAGCGGAGATAGAGAACATTAACTCCTATTAACTAAATCACCTTAAATAAATCCTCGTTGGATTTTCTAAATAAAACAAGAACTTGAAAGGTAACAAGAATTTGGAAAGAGGAAATTAATTATAAAAGTAGTCTGGCAAGGTGTATAATAACTATTTTACCTATTTTCCTTAGATTTTCTTTCAAACACCGTATGTTTGAAACAATAGATTAATGGAAGAATTACTAAGTTTCTTATTTTTCACTTCATTCTTTAAATTCCAAAACACATTAAATATCAAATTCTTCTATTTATAGAAATTATATTAATGTAAAAAGACAGAAAATAATTCCTTTACTCCTCAATTAATTATTTTCACTTTTACAGCTAAGAAAAAATTATCACCTTACTTATTTCTTTTTCCCTTTATATTTCCCAAGACTTTATGTGCACTATAAGTTTCCAACCTATGCATTATCATCTCTATTCGTGTAAATCAAACCATTGTACCTTTTGATTAGTTACAATTTTTCATTTCAACCGAGGGCTTGTAGCCCAGCGATTATTTCTTCGTTCTCCCAGGGAGACCAGGATTCGAGCCTCCATAGAGGTATTGTGGTTTAGGGCTATGGATAATTTCTAGACCCCCAATTGATGTATATCGAATGGCTGGAAAAAAAATTAACTTTTCATTTCACATGTACCTCATTGGAAAATCTCTTCTTTATCCGCGTAAAGCCACATTAGTAGTCAACCACATTAATTGCATTTAATCACAAATTAAATAAATCCTTTTTGGATTTCCAAAAAAAGTTGTGAAGTTTACAAGCTAACTAAAACTTTCACATAAACACATATATTTCAAACACACCAACTAATAAAGTGACTTTCGCAATTTATGCTGACAATTTAAATCGTTCATTTTGTGGATCTTGATATGAACGTTATTCATGCAAAGAATTAGGTTGACTAGACATGGATAGCAATTTCAATATTTTACATTTTTCTTGAGAAAAAATGAACAATTAAAATCCATCCCTTTAATCAGTATTCAGTTGTTTCAAATTAAACAATTCTTGATATCGGATGAATCTTTTTTTTTTTCCATGACAGATTTACATATTTTGAGGTATAACAGTAGCGGCTCAAAATTTTAAAATAGATTGTGGGACTCCACGTTATTGGATGGTGTATTTAGAAAGTGTATTCGAAATGGTGTGTACATAACAAACAAAACGGGACAAAGTAACAAAGATATTGAGCAATTTCCACAATGACAAGAAGCAGAAGGAGCAGGCCCAAAGCAGCGATAGAGTCCTCCATATTCCCCATCCCAAACCCAATTGATGAAGGATTATGCGGTGCAGAAGATTGTCTCATATTGATGTGCTGTTTTGATTTGGCAAGGTGCAATTCCTGCCATTTCCAGGGCCATCTAAATTTTGTTGACTTACTGGACTGTTTCTTGTAGTGGGCCGAAATATAACACCCACAGGGGCTACTGAAAGCTCGAACCAAGGGTCCAGGAGACGAGAAGGCTAAGGCCCATCTAATGACGAAGAGGTGGGCCGAGATGTTCCCAAGGCCTAACATGAGTATCTCGGGACGGTTTGACTCGGTGAAAACCGACATGCCGGCAGAGGACTGACTTGGCCGAGTGGTCATCAACCAAACAAGTCATCCGAACCGGGAGCGTTGAGAAGACTGACGCGTCATGACCGAAGTGGTTACTCCTGGTGGCAAGCCCATTAATGTGTCATGTGCGCACAACAAACTGACCAATGTCATGGTGACGGAAGCCGAGCTGTTATGACACTCGTCGTTGCATGATTCAAGACGATTCCCATGCAATGATAAGGAATTGGCACTGTGTCGTCTGGTGATGTCACCCGGGGCTCTTGACCGATTTGCCCCTGTACTTGGAGCACAAGTCAGGGGTGCCTATATAAGAGAAGGAGATGCAACCCTAGAAGGTACACAACTCTCTCTAACTCTAGTCGATTCCAATTCTCTTTGGTTTTCTCTCCTTCAATCCCTTATTAGACCGTCGGAGTGCCTTCCCTGGCCAACTTCCGGCCAGGTTGGGCACTAACGCCGGGTGTTACGTGATACAGGAGACCCAAGGAAGGTTAGATCCAGCCTACTACGGTGAAAAGGAGCTCCAGGGAGGTCCGTCGGAAAACAGGACGCCACACGTAGTGCTGATGCTGGGTACAATGGAAATGGGGGTGTTGAAGGACGGTCTGTCAGTATTTCACTGTCCTACTGAGGATATGCTTGATAAATGGGTAATGATGGAATATGCAGTGCAGGAGTCTTGGTCTAAAGATTTTGTCATTGAAATCCCATGGGTACTCCCATGCTTAAATACTTACTCAGGCTGTTCTCAGCCGTTAAGGGTTCTGGAAAAATCTTGTTGTTATATGCTTATTCGGTTTTGTTATAATATGAGGGACAAAATTTTCAGATTGGTCACGTTCAATGGGACTCCATCCTTTAATATAGCTATGACATACATTCCAAGCTTTGTTTCCTTGAGAATGCTGGCAGAGGGAAACACTAGCAAGGTACTCGTGAATTCTGTTGAGCTTGAATAGACTTGGCAATTTCTTAATCAGTTCATCATATGAGCATGGTAGTCGGTAGACACCATTTTTATTCTCGTCCTTTTGAAAGAATAACTTTAATGCGCAGAAAATTAAAAGTTCTTCGTTTCCAAATTGTGGCATGAATATATGTTTAGGTATGTGAGAATCTAAGGTTGGGGAAATTGTAGTCGAAATCAAACCCTTCTATCCTTCGTTTTGAATCACACAAAAAACATAGACCAGAAAATTACTAGGTAACTGTGCTTAATTAGTAGTTTTATCTTATTATAACACATGGACTCCTTCGGGTGAGATTGGTCGGGGCAGCTTGTTTCATTACCTCCCTGATGGTAAGCACGAGTTTCTTCTATGTAACAAGAACAACTTTAACCGTTGCCTTGATATTGCATAGTTTTCACATTAAATGCTTGGTTAACCCTTCTTCCGTTTTTTTGCATTCTCAACCGCTTTTGCAAAGAAGGTCAAGAGAATGGTACCCATGGTAGTTTGGTTTGTAACTCAAGTGAGAGAGATTTGTACAGATAACTCGTGCATCTTATCATCGTACTTCTAGATTCATATTTCCACCACAATTTGATTTATGGTTTTCTTGGCTTTCATGATCTCCGTCACCTGTAAATCACAACTTAATCCTCCTCAAGATGGTCTGATGAGTATTTCATGCATATGGCTTTACTCAACAAGTTGGATGAATAAATTGTCGTGTTAATATATGATCTTTTTGTTTCTCTCTTAAACTGTTCAGATGTCCATTCGCCAATGGATCAGAATTGAGGTTGAAATTTGGCTGAAGTCCTTGAGGAAAGAGATTCTTTCCATGTTCGCAGCTTACGGATCAGTTTTTCTGCTTTTTTTCATTATGATTCGAGGAAAATATCTTTGTTTTTTGTCTTTATTCAAGGGAAACGAATATCCATCCGTCCGCCCAGGACCCAGGATCCTGCAGCTCCTGGGGTGCCACCTCCCCCGGGAAACCTTAAAACTTGTTGTCTTTCGTTCTATTTTCTGTATCTCTAAAGAAACGTTGTGGACCAAGTACGGTGTGGGGCTTTTGTTGCTCAGATAAGTTCAATTTTTGCCATAAGTTTGCTTGTGTGCAAGGGATCCTGTTTGTCTTTTTTGTGGAACATTGTTGTGCCCTAGTTGAACATTGAATGCAAATATAACATAACCAATCTAGTCTCCAATCATTGGGGTATAGGCAGAGATGATTGAAGACAGACCTAACCTTTGGCAATATGCACAAAGTGGCTGTCCTCGGAGTAACCATTGAATGCGAGTAATACGGTAAAAAATTTCTTTCTCAAAATTTTGTCGGTAGAACATCAATACACTCGAAGATGCCAGGGAATGAATCCCCATCGTTGGACCTTGAATCTTTTTACTAGTCCAATTCTCTCTGCAACTCAGCTGTAGTGGCCATCTGCATTTACGCTTTTCTTCTCTCTCTTCCTATCCCTTCTTCACTCAATAAATCTTGTTTTCCACTTCACAGTTCACACCCATCACTTGAAATCCCACTACCACAGCCTGGTTCCACCGTCTTCATCTTCAATCCTACATACATGCCAGGAGCTTCAAACTCTGAAAAAGTTTCATGTTTTCCTTCAAAAGAGTCGGTTGAAGTTTTGCATAGAACCGGTTCTCGTGTACAAGAGCCATCATAAGAGGAGTTTCCGAAATTAATTTGCTAATAAATTAAGTGATCTTCGATCTGTTTTCCAAGCCAAGCAGGATTAAGTGAAATTATAATTCATTTATAGGTGTTGTTCACAAAAATATTGATTTGGTGGCAAGACTCAAAATTAAAAAAATCTTATTCATGTACTCGATGAATGACTCAAAAATCAGTTGGAGTTCGGTAGATAATTTCGAAAGCACTTTGGTTGTAAAATCTCCGTAAAACGTAGAGTAGTATCAACGTCGAACAAGAATATAAGGTGATAAATGTAAATGTCTACTTACGGGTGTGTTTGGAACTTGGAAAATGAAAAAGAAACAAGGAAAAGTGATGAGAAGAAAAATATTAAAGATGATCGCTTATTCGCTTAGCTTTGTAGAGAAGCGAAATGGAAATGAGAAGGAGAAATACTAAGCGAAAACATGATTTGTTAACATTTGAATAACAAAGCAATAAGCACACTTTAACACGACCATTCATCCGACAACGAATTCAGCTTATTGACGAAAGCTAGAGATACCTAATTAAAGAAAGCAAATCATGAATACACGAAAATACTGATCAAATCATTCGAAGGCAGATAAGCGATTTATGGGAGAAGAAAATACCGGACGCCAAAAATAACTTAGCATGAAATCAAAATGGAGTTGAATATGAAAGAGAAAACACGATGATTAGATGCATGAGTACTGTGTCCAAACATCGTTTGCAAAAATTGCCTCCCATGCACAGATGATTCAAAACAAATTATGGTTATGATCCTAAATAGTAAGTCATATGAAGATTCATTTGGTTGAAGCCAAATATGTTATACCTTTACAGGAACAACGGGGCATACCCTGAAATGAAACAAAACAACTATCAAGCTACAAGCAAAGCCTTTTTTAGGGAGGCATGGAGAATACAACCAAACAAATTAACACACTACCTTGGAATCAAGAACCACTAAGCCTAACAACAAGAAAAACAATAGGGAAAATATTCCATTCTACACATATAAACCTATTTCTCCTAATATCTCACAAAGATGCAATATACAACCACTATGCCTAACAGCAAGAACAACTCAGTCCCACGATGCCAGTTATCAGTGCTTTGCCATCTCTTCAACATTTACAGAACAGGTTTCCATTCCTCTCAATTCTCAGCATCCAACTCCCGATTTTGGGGATATCTGTCAATCATTCATGTTCCGCACCTTGCAACACAAAACGATCAAGGAACATCACAAAGGTTGTAATTAGATGCATATCGTCAACTCAACTCATAGAAGCATGATGTTAAAAACATAGCATTGTTACAACTAGTAAAGCTTCACCTTGAATTGACAAAACCAAAAGATCATTTTTCAGGTTAATTCTAAAATGCACCTAAACATTTCAAAAGCAAAAAAGCCAAAAGCCATAAAATAAACCATGCCTTTCTTGGTCGGACCAACCGGCAACTTCTGACAAGTACTCCCTCCGTCCCATTTTCATAGTCCAGTATTCCTTTTTGGGACGTCCCAAAATGTTAGTCCACTTTCCAAAATAAGCAATAAAAAGTTAATAAAGTTACATTATTACCCTTTGTTTGAATTAAAGTACTACTATTTCATCAATCAAATCACCTTTTTGAGAGGGCATAAATGGAAAATTGAACACTTTTTGGTGTAATCATTGTGTCCCCTTAAAAAGTTGAAATCCCCAAATGGGACTATGAAAATGGGACGGAGGGAGTATTTCTTCATTTTTATAGCAAGAAGTAGAACTAGAATGTCAAGATATCCTCGAACTGGCCTAAAAGTCCAAATATGACACAACCTAAGATGCGTCTCGACCTATCTGTTTCCACCAAAATAATAATAGTAATATGAAAATGAGATATGCCACATAGGGAGGGCGAGAAGTATCTCGGCATGTCTGTGACTGACACATAACAAACACTTCTGTGAGTCACAAAAAAGACTTGAAAAAAGTGTAACACTGTCCTCATATATAAACCAGGCTCAGGATAATGTCGTGGTGTGGTAATAAGAATCTCTTCAACTCTTCATAACATTGCAATCGATTCAGAGTCACAAAAGAGACTTGAACTCGAAATATTCTTCATACCATCCAAATAGTTAGTCGCAAGGCACCATGGATCAGGAGCAAATCTTATCCATTAACTCACCTTTTCTCCATAGAGCATATCTCTAAAGAGTGCTTCATATAGAAATTTATATTCCACCAAAATATCATCCAATTAGTGGGTTCAAAAATCATATATCCGTCACTTGTAGTAACTGGATCATGAATTAGACCATTAAATTTGACGATTCACTTTCTACATCAGTCTGTTCTTTTGGGAATAGAAAGTCTAGAAGTTGTGGAACTACCATCAGGTATTATTGTCTTGATCTTCTTTGCACCAAAAATTGAAAATAAAAGAAGATGACCAAAGCATTGAACCAAAAAACTGCATAAAACTGTACTGGTAAGGGATGGTATACTTTGTTTAGAGCGCAAAGCAGGAGGCAAAACGATATCTAGTCTCTATACAAGGGCAATCAAAGGATGAGCAAAGTATAAACTAATTTTTAAGTAGAAGTGAGAGAATTATGAACTAACAAGTTCCTCCATTTTCATTGTATTTGTCCTGTCTATATGAAATAGCCAAAAACTAACAACACATGCAAACAATCAACAAATTAAGAAGATTGTGTATGTTACAGTGGAAAAAGAAAATCTTCATTCGTTTATTGTTTTCTATACCTAGCAGGTAATCAAACGAATCTATTCGCAACTTTATATCAACCTAAGCACTGACACGTGAAAGTTATTCTAACTCAGTACCTCTTTACAATCATAAGGCTATGGTTAAAGTCATTCCTCTTGCATAGAGATAAGTCAGTGCATACCCTGATGCAATCCATGATTTCCTAAAGAATGGACATCTCACCAATAGAAGAGGGAAATGATAAGAATGTGTACTAAGCTCATTGAGAAAAGCCATAGATGACGAATCAAGTAAACAAAATCACCAATGTACAAAAACATAAATCAAACCTCATTGGCAAAACTTCTCTCGCTTGAGTCAACTAAGAAATTAGTCAAAATAAGTGATGTTTGTTTTTCCTAAATAGTACTCCCTCCGTTCTTTTTCTAGAATCGACTATTCCATTTTGGGTTGTCCCTTATTAAGTGTGTGTTTGAAAAATTTAAAGGGTAAAAGTTTATACAATTATTATTTTGTCCTTTAGAAAAGTTAGTTGGTAAAGAGTTAATGGGTAAAAAGGATGGATAATTTTGCAAAGTGGAGGAAAAAACTGATGTGAAAGGTGTAAAGTGGAGGTAAAATTTGATGTGAAAGGGGTAATCATGACATCTCTTTGAAAAGTTGGATTTACAAACCAACACACTTAAAAAGGGACATACAGAGTAACTAGTATGAAAGATTCACTAGGTCGAAAGCCAGATATGAAATACCCTGCCTTCGCATGTTTTCAACATTTACTAAACAGTTTTCTATTCCTTTCACTATCCAACTCCCAATTTTTGGAATATTGTAAGCTCCAAAAGCAGAACTTCTTGTTTGGTTGGCACGTTCATGACCAAAACTCACGTTTACATGTATTCCCATTAGGTCAAGAAACGTGACCTGGCACCGTTTTAATCTTGAGCACATATATTTTCCATCTCCAAACAGTTGTGGAGGCTAGGGTTTGGGTATCTTGAAGAGTGGTGAAGATCAATGTAGTCTTGGCCCTAAACGATCATCTTTAAAGGTTTATTCTACATCAAAACAATCAATCTCCGAGTAAAGCCCTTTCGTGGAGCTCTAAGGGCAATCGTTTAGAAGGCTTGAGGATTCAAGATTCGACGATTATGCAGGGGTGTGATTAACGTGGATTTGGCAAGTAGCTTTTAGGCTTTGTGGTGAGGATACAAGAACATGGAGTAACCTTTACTTGTATTCAGACAATGATTCTACTGCATGATTCCTTCCTGTGGTTTTTTTCCATTTCAGGTTTTCCCCATAAACCTTGTGGCTCATGGGATTATTTGCTTCCATTGTGTGATTGTTTGACTTATTGAATGGTGGATTTTTTTATCAGTTTTGTTTCATAGCAAATCTCTACAAACCTAGGTGAATTAGGGTTTTTCATTTGGTATCGGAACAGATGGCTCAAATTGTTTTTGAATTTTTTTTCAAACGGGTCCTTATTTTTTATTTGATAGTATGGATTCACCAAGAGAAAGCAATTTTATAATCTACCTTCAAATTTTGATAGCTCCAAATATGTAGCATGTGCCACATCGATCTATGTTTCCCGATGGAAATAGTGCTAAATTTGATTTTGAGAAAGTTAGTGCTAATATTTCTTGTAAGGTTGAGACCAACCAAGTTAATAATGGAGAGGAAAAATACGATATGGAAACTATGGCTTCGTTTGTGAAAAATCATAAACCTTCGGTTAAAAATAAGATTAGCCTAAGTTTGGCCACCAAACTTCATGATAGTGAGAAAGAGATAATTGATGCTTTGAATGAACTTGATGTGTTTAAACGGAAACATATGACTCTTGAGGGTAATACAAATGACCTATTTGATACTAACACATCAAAAGTAGCAAATTTTCAAGTTGAACTTAAAAAATAAAGCCAATGCCAACGGTAAGAAATTGAATGCATGTTCACAAGCTTTAGAAGAAGTCTTGGCATCTCAAAAGATGGTTTCAAAAATCGAAGAACTTGGTTATATAGAAAAATTTGTTCCTACATGTCATTTTTGTGGAGTGAAGGGTCATATTAGACCAAAAGATTTCAAATTCCATGGGTACACTACTGCTCCACTTGAATATGATGCTGATAGCAATGGGAGTAAAACCCAAAGGTCAAGACATAAAGTGACACCACAACCTAAGGATAAGAATGTGATTTCTGAATCCATGCCTAATATTGTTAGAAACGTTGAGGAGGTCAAGACTAGGTTGGTTAAAATTGTTATAATCAAATAACCATCTAGATGACAGTGGATTATTTAGAGTTGACACTACCTTTTAAGGTTTAATCTCATACCCACAGTCTAGGTTGGTTTACATTGTGTAGGTTCTACCTTGAGCTATGGTTTATGTTTGGTTTATATATTCTATAGCTTAGTTTGTTAGTTTTCTTCATATATAGAAGATTTCAATAAATTTTGTTTATTTAATTATATGTTCCCTATGTTGCTTTATGTAACATTTTATTGAAGTATCATCATTACAACAAAAAAATTGGGTGATTTTATGTTTAATACCTACTAGATATTATGGAGATTCAGTTAATTGTTATTGGGATTTATAAACATAACAATGATCGATTATGTTTGTGCATAACTGTTTTATTCCTTATCATGCATTTCATTGTGCAATTGGATGAACGGTGAGTCGTGAAGCTTTGATTTCCACTCATTTGCGTTAGCGTTATATTGCCCCTTAATTCTTACTACTCCCTCCATCCCATAAAGTTGGTCCCCTACGAAACTACGTTCATTTTTCAAGCTTAAAAATAATGTACTTACCAAAAAAATTTTTTTATGCAATATAGATCTTGTTTGCTTACAAATAATGTATCTACTAAAATAAATTTTTTATTTTTTTGGCACTGTTCAAAAGATCTCATTGAACACTATCAAACAAGATCTATATTGCATAAACAACATTTTGGTAAGTACTTTAAGCTTGAAAATTGCACTTAATTTCGTAGGGGACTAACTTTACGGGCCGGAGGGAGTATTATTTCTCATGTAACGAGTTTTGGTCTTGAGCTATCCCTTTGAGATTGACCGTTAGCCCTTTGAGGATTCAAGATTCGGCGATCACCAAGGGGTGTGCTTAGCGTGGATTCAACAAGTAGGTCTTAGACTTCATGTGGATAAGTTCGAATGAAATAAAACTCCTATGCATGGTTCCTTTGTCTAATGAAGAGAAGGGTATGATTTTCCACCAGAGCTTCCCACTCTCGGATTCTTAGCTGCCTAAACATATATTCAGCCAGGATATAGGAATCAATTAATTTTCTGCACATCTATGTTAGTTGAATAAAAAATTTAAAAAATGACGACGCCAGCATTATCTTATATATGATGAACTGTAAGCAATTCTACGACTAGTCCAATTAAACAGAATTCATGAGTACCTTAGGAGTCTCTCCCTGTGGCAGCATTCTTTATTGAAACAAAGCTTGGAATGTATTTCAACGCTCTAATGACATCTCGAAGCCCATAGACCCTAACCTTTCTGTAACTTTTGTTCCGCGTATTAAAAGAAACCATGACGGATGAAGCATATAACATCAAGATATCCCCATTTTTCAAAACCATTAACGGTTCATAATCATGGTTAATGTCCGGTTCCACCAACGGGTTAATGACAAAAACTTTAGTCCAAGACTCCTGCACCGCATAATCTTTCATCATCCATATATGAAGCGTAAAATCGGAAGTACGATGGCATAGTGACAAACCATCCTTTAACACCCCCAAGTTCACGACATCCACACTAATCTTCCCAGGAAGTCCACGAAATTCAGATGGCACAGGAAATGGCTGGAATTGCTCCTTCCCAAAATCAAAACAACACATTGATTCGAAATAACTTTGGGTGTCGAGGACAATCCAATGGAGAGCCCCATTCAAAAAGCAACCTTCGGAATACCAACGCAGATGGAGCGGAGCTGCTCCAAGTTTCCTCCACAACTTGGTCCCTAAAGTGTTGATTTCAGCGTCCACTTTCGACTTACACCCTATCCTGGGAGATAAAAACCGCAACACTTTATATTCATTAGTATCCGAAGAGAATCCAAACCCAGAACCGCAATGATCGTAAAAAACCTTTCTTACTTGGGGCACAATCACATACTCATGGATAACTGGATTGCATATAACATATGGGTCATAAGTCCTAGTGTAGTGGAGGAAGATTAAACCATTGCAAGAACTCAAAACATCCAACCACTTATTGGGTACATCACATTCAGGCTTGAATTTCCGAAGGGCTTTACTGGGTATACGAATATCCCCCTTTTTGCCACTGTCTACAACAAATGGATCAACAGAATCTAGTAAGTAGATAAAAAAGTCAGAATAAAACTTGGGAAGAACGAGGGAGGGTCGTGATCTAGAGAGGTGGAGTTGAACAAATTGAGGGTCTGAAATTAAGTTGCGGAAAAATGAACAAACACACCTGCAATTGCAGATTGTGAAGATGGGTAGTTTGCTCAGAATATCCATAAGAATGTAGAATGGGATGGAGAATATGGTGGTGGGTGCGATCTTTGTGCTTCTTTTATTTTTTATCTTCATCGTGAAAATTTCTCTTCCCCGCGAATGTAACTGTTTTATTGATTTGAATGTAATGGATTACAAGGTTTGAACTGATTACGACTGAAGCAGAATGGAGAGAGAGAGACGAGAGTGTCTTGCTGTCAAACCCATTTCCCCTCTCCCTTTATAGACGATAATTCCTAGGGGTGTCCACGGATGGGATCCGGATCCAGACTGATCGGATCCGGATCCGAACCGAGCCGCTCAGAGCGCATTATGGTTTCTAAGATCCGGAACCATCCGTAGGTAACATACGGATGGATCGGATCGGATCGAATCGGGCGGATTTGACATATTAAAGAAGGATTATTTGGTGGATTGAGCGGATCCAATCCGATCCAATCCGTATCCGGAACCGCCAGATAAGAAATTCTCGATCCAGAACCGAACCGAACATTCAGGATGGGTTAACGAACAGATCGGATAATCCGCTGGACAGCCCTACTAATTCCATATCAAACTCCCAATTACAAATTAAACTCCTTCAATCTTTTCAAAATAACATGGTTGCCCCACCTCCTACAATGAATCACTCAAAGGGTCTTGCTGTCGTGGGCACAGACTAAAAAAACATGTAATCCAGTGCACCCAAGAAGGGAGTTCCAAAATAATTAAAGTGCATATAGAGATTGATTATGGCACTCTCCTTTTTGAAGTGCGCTTAGTATTTCGAGAGTGCCAAAATCAATTTCCAATAGATATTCTGGCAGAAAAATTTGACACTTCCCTATATATATATATATATATATATATATATATATATATTTTTT
>JAXBDA010000633.1:60056-76490 GCA_036023075.1 Gaultheria prostrata | reverse complement strand
ACACGAATTTTATAGCATTTGGAGCATCCTTGCAATCACCTCTTAGTGAGAATGAGTCATCTGATGAGAGTGAGGATGGGGAAGAATATGAGGTTGAGAGTATCGGAGAGTTGAAGGCTTCCTATGACCACATGTACAAAGAGAGTATAAAAATTATCACAAGATTTAACATAATCCACATTTATGCTCCCACTACTCAAGTAGGATCTCACAGTATTGTGTTTTCTTCGTATGGGTCTGGATTTTCCCTTATAATAACGATTTTTTTACTCTTCCAATAGCAGCACTGCTATCACAACGGATTAAGACATGAGGAATTGATTTTTCCCAACAAGGGATTTCATGCAACAAATATCTTAGCCAATTCCCTTCCTCACATGCTAAAGACAAAGCTGTAAGCTCAGCTTCCATAGTCAAATTAGCAATAATTGTTTACTTTTTCGACTTCTAGCATATAGCACCATTTCCCAAAGTAAAAATAAAACCTGTGGTAGAGAGAGAATCACCTGACAAGGTATTCCAATCGGCATCACTAAACTTCTCAAGCACAACAGAATATTTTTTATAAAACAAACCATGAGTTCTGGTACCAGATAAATATCTCATTACTCTTTTCATAGCATGCCAATGATCAATACTCGGTTTGTTAGTAAACCTGCTAAGTATTGCAACTGAGTAAGCAATGTCAGGTCTAGTACAATCAGTTGCATATCGCAAACTACCAATCGTGCTAGCATATTCCTTTTGATTTATCACCTCATTATCATCTTTAACAGGAAAAAGATGTACACTAGCATCAAAAGGAGTAACAACATGCTTGCAATCAAGATAGTTATATTTTCTCAAAATTTTCTCAATATAATGCGACTGGTCAAGTGAAATGCCTTCACTTGTTTTAGTGATTTTTATACCGAAAATAAAATTAGCTTCACCAAGATCTTTCATATCAAAATGGCTATTCAACATATTTTTCTCGTTTATAATATGCAAATTTGAGCCAAATATCAAAAGATCATCTACGTAAAGACTAATTATCACATGTGAATTTTGGTGTGATTTATGGTAGATGCAATTATCACTTTCATTTGTTTTTTAGCCATTCTCAATCATGCAGGAATCAAATTTTTCATGCCACTGCTTAGGAGCCTGCTTTAAGCCATAGAGAGATTTAGTTAACTCACACACCTTGCTTTCTAGTCTGGGCTCCACAAAGCCCTCGGGTTGGTCCATATAAATTTCCTCATTTAGGTCTCCATTTAAAAAAATTGTTTTTACATCCATTTGATGAATTTTCAAATCACAAATTGCTGCCACAACAATTAACAATCTAATGGATATCACAGGTGTAACCGGAGAGAATGTGTCAAAAAAGTCAAGATCAGCTTGTTGCTTAAAACCTTTTGCAACTAATTAATCTTGCTTTATATTTATTAATAGACCCATCCGATTTTAGCTTTTTTCGAATGATCCATTTACACCCAATTGGTTTACAACCCGGCGGTAAATCTACTAATTTCCATGTTTTATTTGAAATTAGTGAATCCATCTCATCATTTATAGCCTCTTTCCAAAAAATAGCATAATGTGACGATAAAGCTTTTTGTAAAGAGATTGGAATATCATTTACATTAAAAACATAGTCAAGGCCAAAATCTTTTTCAACTCTAGCTCTTTTACTCCTTCTAAGTTCAACTTCAGTATTTAATTGATTTTGAACAAGAGGAGTAGAAGAACTTGGTTCAGACAAAATATTTTCAGAAAACTCTTGAGCCCCACTATTTCTTGATTTAAAAGCAGATTTTTCTTCGTGAAAAATAGCATCACTGCTTGCGACTCGATTGTGTAATACAAAGGGCTGCCCGAAGCTTAGGGCTTTAGTGTCGCTCAACAAAGATACCGGTAAGACCGGGTCGAATCCACAGGGACCGAACGTGCCCGGCGTGAATGTGATCCCACGAAGTAGATGATTGTAGCCTTGGAGCGGCCAACTTATGATTTGTGATGTGATTTGGAATCTCCTTTACCTCGGAATTAAAATGGAATATGAAAAGTCTATTTAAACTAAGGCGAGGCTTAGGGATCATGACGACCCATGACTTGGATTAATGCATTCCTCTCTCGATAACCGGCTCGGGACATCGCTAAATGATCCCGAGCGGAAGATTTAGAATTGAAATACTTTACTAGAAAAATGTGACTCCCAAATTGTAGGATTCTTGTGTCATTTATGTGAACCTTTGGGTTGCCATAGCCCTAAGCATCACACGTGCCAAACGGTCAAACCCTTGGCTACGCGTGATCAAAGGGGTTAACAAACCCAAATTCCGCTTCGTCAACTTAATCCTAACCAATTTGGAAATCAAACAGCGTTTGCATTTTACGAGAGAAACCAATTAATCCTAAATCACGGAGTGCTACTCACCCCATAACCAAGCCTACGTGAACTACTCGATCATTATACTAGAGAGCTTGACTATTTTGATAAAGGAAATAAAGAACATGACAAATGAAACTAAAAACTGATTTTATATAGAGTTCCTAAGCTTGCCTACCTCTTTAAACCTTGAGAAATTAACAAACAACCAAACTTTGCATGGGATTCCAAGGAAAAGACTTGGAGAGGAGAGACAAGATTTTTAGCACAACAACCAAAATAAACTAGATTTATGTGGAGAACTAATTAGTAGCAACAACATTTCAACTTGTGAAATTGACCAAAAGAGAACACTTACATGGGTTCATGAGCAAATTGAAAGCTTCACTCTCCTTCAACAATGGAGGAGAGAGAAGAGAGCAAAAACTATAAAATTTAGATTAAAGGAAAAGACTAGGGTCCCATGAGGGAGAGAGAGGGAGAGATATTTATACACAAGCCCCTTCTCTCTCCTCAAAAACATCAAAAAGTACCTCCTAAAATGGAAACTTTCCACTTATGGAAAGTTTTAAAGTTGCTTTAATGCTGCCCGGACACATCTGTATCGATACAGAAGGGTACCTGTATCGATACAGGTCTGTAATTTTTTTTCCCCCGTCAAGCTTCTGTATCGATACAGAAGTGATCTGTATCGATACAGATCCTTCTATTTGGGTTCCATTTTGCTGGGCTACATCTGTATCGATACATAAGGTCTTTTTGCTTGCTTCTTCATCTCTTGGCCACCCCCGTGCCTTCCGACTTGATCTCGTGACTTCCGAACTCCCCGAGCCTTAGCTAAATCTTCATTTCTCGGCTCTCGAAGCTCGGGAGGGGGGTGTCATGGGTCCTTTGGCCCTCAGATACTTGTGATGCTTCCCAATGCGCTTCAAAACGCGCTCATTCACATGATTGTCCCTGAGACTACCAAAAACAACACTACGCGCACATCAATCATATAAAGCAAGATAAGGCGTGTGCGTGCGCACAAAATAAGCTAGATAAGCCCGGATATCTACAATAATGGGGGCTTATAACACCCCCCAACTTAAACTTTGCTAGTCCTTAGCAAATTAATTTAAAGAAATTAACTAAAATAAATAAAAACTCCCCGAGGTATTCGATACGAAAATTATGCTCAATCTACAAAAGTCTAAGCAATAGTACCGGTATTAAGCAATAGTACCGGTATCCGGGTTGTTCACTCAAAAACAACTCACACACATACATGCCTCGCACTAAGATGAAAATGTCAGGCCAACTACGAAGACCAAGTGGAGTGCATCCATTCCAAAGGGTCTTGAACAATTTATTCACATATGCAATACCACGCAACAAAAATAATTTAAGCATCCCAAAGGCAAGCGCTTAGCGAGGATTGTGGTAACGAGACAAAAAGGGTTAACCACAAGCTAATCAAGTAACGCTTCAAGCAAAGAAGTAATTAACGACGGAAAAAATTCAACATAAAAGCGTGAAATATTGCTAAGCGTGCACCGACCGGAGTTAATTATGTACTACGAAACGAAAATTCAACATAGAAAGCTTATAATGACCTTGGTTAGACAAAAGAATGAGGGACTACAAAATGTGGCGACCATATGCTAGCTCAGGTCATCTACCCTTGGCCACCACCAACAATCAAACCATTCTAGTCATGTTGCCAAACTAAGGCACCAAAATATAAAGTGCAAGTTAAAAATCCACAACTAAACTAATAACGGAAATTTGAAATAACCAATGCCGAGAGTTCGAACTAAGCAAATGAGATCAAAACAAGCTAGTTCGACTCAAACAACTAACTACTAAACAAAAGAGCACTATCTACCATCATGCTATCACTACCCTCCAAGTCATACCGCGCCGCTGGGCTCATCTTCCTCAATCCCAACATTCTCTTGCGTCGGTGCTTCCTCCTCGACGGGAGGGGGCTCATATCTAGCTCCCGAAGACGCCTCGAGTTGTTGGACCACCCATGCTAGCTTCGACTCGGTCTGAACATTGCCCGCTTTGATCACTTTCACCTCTTTTTCCAACTCCTCCTGGTTCCTCAATATTTTCTCTTGGTTCTCAAGTCCCGCCTTGTGCATCTCATAGACCACCTCAAACCATGCCGTCATATTCGCGCCTTTCGGGGGAGGAGGAGGAATCACACTTGCCCTAGGAATAGAAGGGCCCGGAACGGCTGTGGAAGAGGAAGGGCCTGTTGTGGTAGCCACCGCTTCGGGAGTCGTGGATGGCTTGTCCGTTTTCTCTTTCGATTGGCTCTTGCTCCTCTCCAATGTGAACATATCGATAATCCCGGGATCAAGCTTCTCCATTTTCTTATACGCTTGGCCTGTTACCCCTTGGCTCATGCACATGGCGGTGATCATACAAGGAAACCACAACTGGGAATTTATTGGAACGCTCGTGGCCAAATCGTACATTTGCCCGAAGATGTACAGAGCCCAATCCGCCACAATCTCTTCATCAATGAAGGCCGTCATAAGCTCGACCGACTTCTCACTTGGCTTATTCTCAGTCCCCCGAGGAAAGATGTTATAGTGGATGTCTTGGTTTAAGACTCGGGCATACAACCTTATTGAACTCGGCTTGATTGGGTAGGTAGCACTATCCGGATCTTCAAAGAGTGTGGCTTTAACGTAGGTGGGGTTGAGTGGCTCCTTCCGTGGGTAGTTGATGGTTGAAGGATCGGGCCGCTCGTACCCCAAATACTCCGCAATTCTATCCGGGGTCATGACAATAGGCTTTTTCCCCACTTTGGACTTGAGCATTGTTGGCAAACCCGTGGTGTCATCGACCACCATCTCCACGTTCATGTAAAACTCCCTTACGCATTGTATGTTATAACCTTGGAGCGGCTCAAACCACTTCTCCAGACCCTCTCCCTTTATCTGCGGCACACCATACGTTCCTTTCAAGCTCAAATCGTCCACTTGGCGTTCATTTTTGAAAGATCGGGTCTTAATACTCTCAACCCACTCTTTATGCCTATCCTTGAGCATTTCTGGTTGGGATCGCTTCTTGGCTTGTTTCCTATGCCCTCCCGCACCTGCATCAGCCATTAAGGGCTTCCCTCCCCGTGGGTGAGTCTTTGTCGTCGTGACGACGTTTCGTCGGTGGTTTTTCTAGCACCACCCCTTTGTCTTTGGGGAAAGGTTTCTTAGAGGCAATATGTTTCTCCCTCATTTCAGAAAATCACAACAACAGAGAGGAGCAACCACTGACAAATAAATAAACCTCCGATTCATTTCCAACCGACCCCCTTCTTCAATTTCAATCAGGCAAAGAGCAATCAATCAATCAACAGAAATAACAGTCCCAAATTGCAAGGTCAAAGCTAAAATAAACTCAGGATTTCCTCAGAAATCAGTCAACAGACACTAGAGTTCGGGCCCAGGTGTGTTCAATGTCACACAATCCAAACCGGGCAGAGCAGCGGTTCAACATACAAAGCGCAGTAAAAAATCCATCCCCATAACACGTATAATGGAGAGAGGTGCCAGCGAATTACCTCGTGGTTGAAGATCAAGCCCAGAATTTTACACAGACACCCAGAAATTCTGCCCTCTTATGACCTTGATGAGCAAACCCAGAAATCCGTCTACCCCTTGAGAATCCGCCTGCCATGGAGTAATGGTGGTCGTTTGCAGAGGGTTTATGAGAGAGAGAGAGATGGATTTCGTGAGTTTGGGGGGGTTCTGGTGAGAGAGGGAGATGGTTAGGGTTTCGCTTATGCATGGGCCGTGAGAGAGGAGCAAGAGAGAGATATGGCGGTTTGGTGGAGGTCTGGCGGTTGGGGAGGTGGGATTTAGGGTTTTGGCGTGGGGAAGAAGAAGAGAGGAGAGAGAAGAGTCGGGGAGAGAGAGAGAGAGACGTTAGAGAAATGAACCTGGGCCCCTTTTAAATTTCAAAAAGTTGGCACGTTGTATCGATACAGAAGTGATCTGTATCGATACGGATCCTTCTGTTCCTTTTATTTTCTTCTCTGCCAAATTGTATCGATACATGTGGTATTTGTATCGATACAGTTGCTATTTTTGCCAATTTTGCCCCTGTTGCTCCCCTTGCCACTTTTCAAGCCCCAAAACACTCCAAACTCAATCAAACATGAGCCGATGCGGTACAAACCAACCCAAAATCATTCCCCACTCGAGATGTATCGCCCATCTCCACTTCCAACCTATCCTCCAAACATCCGGTCTCGCTTTTTAACAGTTGGATTTTTTTTTCGATTTCAATTTGCATGCCCCTTATCTCACCTCCTAATTACACCATGACAACAGTTTCCAAGGCTTAACAATAAAGGGACACGGACACGGTACAAAGTAAAGGTACAATGGGACTCATATGTGGTTTATTTACACAATGAAAATGCTCATTACATTTACTAAGTTCGCTAACTCCGATATGGTGCACGAGTGACAATAAGAGCCTAAACTTGAATAAAAAATTATGTACATGTACGGGAATTGAATACAAAGAACATGGGATGCTTGGAAAGATGAATCTACACTCTAAGTGATGCACACTACTTAACTACACTTACGGCCTAGCATGTTCATCTGAATGCAAGTATATGCGTGCACATGAGTTAAACTCTCAACCGAACTCCACGGAATGCGATACTCTTGCCATTATGGAACGATTGAGCATACCTAAAGTATCTATTCAATGAGAATACCACTTAACGGGAAGTTTTATCGCAAAAATTTTGACGGGAATTTGAGAACGAAAATGAAATATGTACAACCAATAAACGGAACAGAATATGTATGTGCAAACTATACTATTTCCTCCCCCAACTTGAAATTTGCAATGTCCTCAATGCAAGAGAACAAAAGTAAAGAGGGGAAAGAACAAAAATGTACCGACGGGAGGGATGTCAACCTCCAACACCTCGACCAAGTTTGAGGATTTTGCTTTGCTTTTCTCCTTTCGTCGTTGGCACGGCTTGCAGGGTCTCCTCTTTTGGACTCCAAATGGATCCAGAGTCTAGTCGCACAGAGTCGTGTCTAAAGGCTTTATAGGACTAACAGCCGCCACACGTAATGACACCCTCGCTTAGGGCTCCAGAATGCCGCACTCACCCCGAATTAGACCCAAACTACCAAGGCTGGTGCGGTAGGCATGATCACCTGTCAAGACTGAAATGCACAACTACCTATTCGGAGAAAGCGATTAGAACCGCCCGGCTCGTGTTATCCGGGCTCCACACAACAGGATAAATATATAAAGCAATAAAAACAAAACCACCAATGATCTTCACGCGATCGCACGGGTACTACTTTTCTCCCCGAGATTTAAGACTGTGTTTCCCTAGTCAGTCGAACCGGCAATATAGATGAGGTACGGGTGTAACCTGAGGAGAGGCGCCATCATCTAATAGGCTACCGCTCCCTTTTGAGCCACTTGACTCTAGACCCCAAGCAACATTACCCCATTTTGAAACAATCTCGATGGGGCTCGAAACTTAAATCAAACATCGCTGGGCGGTATTGGCCCCGATCTCACTGCCTGCCTCGACTTCCAACCTTCTAGGTACTACATACATAGCTCAAATTTCAGGTGGCTATACCGGACCGTCCAGAATACCGTTTGAGCACGACAAACACTAAGGGTATTTCAACCCCCATGGATTTAAAGTCTCCGAGACGTTGTTACGCCAGAACTCGGAGCGTCCAAGTCACAAACACGTGCACCTCGTCAAACAATTGAGTCCAACATCCCTTTAGAGACGGCACAACGTAGAACACAAGATAGAGCCTGTCGCCGTGCCATAAGCATGAGAATATTCAAGCACCCGACCCATTCACCGAATCCACACTCTCCGCATGGGGCTTATCTACAGAGCAGGGCTGGCTTGCGAATTACTCTTATCAGAAATGCTAATGAAAGCCCTATGTCACTGGCGCGTTCATGAAATCTATTCTTCACAAATTTGTTTGTCTCCAAGATTTTATTAAAACAAATAAAAGAATGGCTCTTACTAACCGGGGCTGGGCACACGATTCTTATTTTACTAGCGGCGTGCGAAGCTAGACCTAAGTCCATGGTGGGTAACCCAATACTAAAAAGTGTAAAGGGTCGGGCCTTCTAAACAATTAAGTCCAGATGTACGCGTGAGCTCCCCGTAAAAATGGAGTCATATAGACCCCATTGAAAAGAACCAACAACCCTCAAACCGGAGAATCATCAATGTATACCGGATTTGTCAAATGCTCAACCTCCGTCTCAACTTCGAAATTTTCTAAAAATGGCTTAAGCCTTTGCCCGTTCACTTTAAAAACTTGACCGTCACTTTTTTGAATATTGCAATTGCACCGTGAGGGTACATTGCATGCACAATATAGGGCCCGGTCCACCTTGACCGCAACTTACCCGGAAAAAGATGAAGTTTAGAATTGTAAAGAAGCACCTTTTGGCCTAAATGAAACTCTTTTCGCAAAATATTTCGATCATGGAACTCTTTCACTTTTGCTTTGTAAGTAGATGTGCTCTCATATGCGTCCCTCCGAATTTCCTCTAGCTCATTGAGTTGGAGCTTTCGATTGGCACCGGCCTCGGGCATGCGATAATTCAACGATTTTACAGCCCAATAGGCTTTGTGTTCAAGTTCAACCGGCAAATGGCATGCCTTGCCATACACTAAACGATAAGGGGACATGCCCAACACTGTTTTATAAGCGGTACGGTAGGCCCACAAGGCATCGGTAAGACGGAGAGACCAATCTTCCGGTTAGGATTCACCGTCTTTTCAAGAATACGCTTAATCTCACGATTTTCCAGCTCCGCTTGGCCATTGGTTTGAGGATGGTAGGCCGTGGAGACTTTGTGAGTGATGCCATACTTGCGCATAAGGGTCTCGAAGGGTCTCGGAGTGCCAAAACGCGACAAGATATTCGCCTTAAGAAAATCAACAACCACCTTGTGGTCATTCGTACGAGTGGGGATTGCCTCAACCCACTTGGACACGTAATCAACGGCTAGGAGGATGTAGAGAAAGCCGAAGGACAACGGAAACGGACCCATGAAGTCAATGCCCCAACAATTGAAAACTTTGACAATGAGAATGTTGGTGAGGGGCATCATATTCCTCCGGGTCACACGGCCAAGTTGTTGGCACCTCTCACAAGTCTTGCAAAACTCGAATGCATCTTTAAAAAGAGAGGGCCAATACAAACCGCATTAAAGGATTTTTGTGGTGGTCTTCTTGGCGGAGAAGTGCCCACCGCATGCCTCGGTGTGGCAAGAAGTAAGCACGGCCCGGAAATCTTCATCGGGCACACACCGCTGAATGAGTTGATCCGAACAATACTTGAAGAGATAAGGATCATCAAAGAAAAATCTTTTCACCTCACGAAGGAATCGCCGCTTCTCTTGAGGGGTCCAATGGGATGGAAGTTGGCCGGAAGCCAAGAAGTTCACAATATCCGCAAACCAAGGAAGTCCAGTCACTCCGAACAAGTGTTCGTCCAGAAATGTATCGCCAATGGGAAACTTAGCGGACCGATCCTCAAACTCTAACCGGGACAAGTGGTCCGCGACCACATTCTCAACTCATTTCTTATCTTTGATAATGAGATTGAACTCTTGGAGGAGGAGGACCCACCTAATTAACTGCGCTTTAGCGTTTTGCTTTGTCATGAGATACTTTAGCGCGGCGTGGTCCGTGAAGACCACAATAGGGGATCCTATCAAATAAGACCGGAACTTATCAAGGGCAAAGACAACCGCGAGCAACTCCTTCTCCGTGGTGGAGTAGTTCATTTGAGCATCGTTAAGAGTTTTGCTCGCATAGGAGATGACACACGGTTCTTTCCCTCTCCGCTGGCCAAGGACGGCCCCGATCGCGTAATCACTCGCGTTGCACATTAACTCAAACGGAAGGACTTTTCCTTTCCATCTCTTGAAATGAGCTCCCGTGAACCTGAAGGGCTTGTTGAGGTCGCCAATGCCGTCATTGGTCTTTTCTAGTGTTGGCTCCATGCTGTTATCTCCTTAAAAATGTTGGTGTAATTACCGCAGATAATATAATTAATTAATAAGCACAACACCAGAAGAGGCTGAGGCACGGGTATCTTGCTCTCTGTAAGGAGATATTGCCTCTGCGGTGGGTAAACTCCTGAACACCGATGCAACAGACTACTAGCTATTCTCCCCCAAGATACAACAGCCCAACTAAAGTTGTGTGGCTCTTACACACTCTGCATAAGTGTGCGAGCCCAAAGCTCCACTAAAGAAACACCTTTCTTCGCCCACAAAATATAAGTATGTAGAAAGTAAGTTTTTTACTTTTCCATCTGATGATTCATATTCCAAAGCTACATGAAGGCCTTTTATAGCCTTCGAATACTCTACTCAATTAATGCATGCATTCATAACCTAACTACGTTAAACACTAAATAAACTTAGGGTGAGTTTCCCACTTGATTTTATCAAGATTTGATAAAATCAAGTGTGATTTTATCAAGTGGGGAAATTTTTTGATAAAATCTGACATTTTGCATAGTTTCATAAAATCTGAGATTTTTGCAACATCTCTGATTTTATCAAACTTCTTCATCACTTGATAAAATCAAGTGAATCACACTTGATTTTATCAAGATAAAATCAAGTGGCAAACTCACCCTTAAGTTAATGATTACTTTATTAAGTTATGAACTAACAAATGTACGTAACTTGTTTTAATGTTCAGGTTAATTAATATACTTCATTTAATATGCAAATGTAGCGACAGGAGGCATTTCAACCCGTACGTTACAACCAATCTATACCTAAACCGTAAGAGAGGAACAAGATGATATAGCTTCAGAAACTAGCAAAAACATACTCCCTCCGTCCCAAATTGATAGTCCACTACGAAATTACGTGCAATTTTTAAACTAAAAAATAATATATTTATCGAAATAATTTTTGAATTTTTTTTGCACCATATAAAAGTTCTCAATGAGATCTATCAAACAAAATCTATAGTGCATATTTTTTGAGGTTCACACTAAAAGATATAAGCCGTTGAAAATGGCACGCAATCCTAAAAGAGACTATCATTTTGGGACGGAGGGAGTATGTGAAGTCAGAAAATATTTTCAGAATCATATTACGTTAACACATGTTTGACTAAACTAATAATGATCGCTATAAAGCACCGACACGCCCGAATGGTCACCTTATCCGTGTACAACACATAAAGGACACACGGAATTCACTTGAGGCATGCCAAAAGGCTTGTTCAATCAATTTTATTAACTAGGGGTCGTCTACAAGATACGACAGGGATGCTCCTCAAATGAGACCGTTGTGGGACACCGAGTTGTGACTTCATAACATAACAAACTTATTTTGGGAATCAAATTATAAACAAACTAGTAACTCGGCATTGGTGTGTGTTTGTTCGTTGTTTTTTTTTTTTTTTTGCATTGTGTATGTGTCCCCATTTTTTTGCATCACCAGGTCACGCATCCATTTTCAAATCTGGGTCCTTGTTCAGCCTTCTACGGGAAAGGCTATACCCCACAATAGACTAAACCCCTCTCTTTTATTCCTTTTTGTTGCTCACAAAAATACAATATTGAAGAATGGGACCTAGATCTGAACACCAAATAATTTTGTTTTAGTACTAGATAAATGATATCAATAGGTCTATTTGTTTACATATAAAATTAACACATCTAGTAATTAATTGACAAGTAATCAGAAATATCAAACGTTGGTAATCTGTTGTTGATGAGATGCACTGGATTATAGTGTTTATAAGAAGGTCAATACGATATCATATTGTTCTTCAGTTTAAAAGATAGTTATTGGCCGTTATAGCCAGAGAATAATTAAATGATATATTGAAATAGGTTTCGAAGCCACATTATGAACTGCCATAAAGCATGGGTTTCATATTTTTACACGTGTGAAACTGGGCAGTTAATAGTTGAAGCAATCACGTAGGAAGCAGATCGTGGAAGGAAGTTATCTTTTCAAATTGATCATGTGCAAAACGTGATTTGAATGAGTAACCGTGGAGACTCAAGTTCAAATGCTTTTGGAGGGAAGAAACAATCTTTCGAAATGAAAATGATGAAGTTCAAAGTCAAGAGATCAGGCGGGAAGTTCAAATTGCAAGCAAGATCTATAAATAGAAGAAAATGAAGAGTAAAAAACCGCCGAACAAATCTTCAACAACTAGCAAAAATGATGCTTGAGTTGTTCTTTGGCAGTTATAATTGTAGTTTTAGGAATTCGACTCAGTTCAAAGTAGTTTAGGAAAGTAGTTTAGGAAGTAGATAAAAGTAGTATTTGTAACAATCTAGTGTTCGAAGTTCTTGTCGTCTTTTTATTTGAAGTTGAAAAAGATTTCGAAGTAAGTTTACATTTGATTTCTTAATCAAAGTATCTTATTTCTTTATTGTTCTTTGATTTCCTAAGTAAATTGGTTTGCATTTCTTTATTTTGAAAAAAAAATCCTCTTAATTGAGGTAATTGAATCATTCAAACACAGTCGTCTGATTAAATTTGATTTTCCAAAGTCAATCTGAGAGAGAAGACTTATAAGCTTTCTCTGGCACGCTTGCACACAATCATTTTCTATTGCAAAGAAGTAAAAAGACCAAACACTATTACAGGTACGAAAAGCTCACAAACCACATACAAGTTTCGCGATATCCTGCTTCAGTGGATTAAACAGCATAGAGCCGTATAACTTGGTCAACTTGGGTACGACACATAGGGCAACCCAAGTTCCTGCCTTTGATTTCATTCAAACACGACATGCATCCAGTCATGTGCCCGCACGGAACGCAAGCCCCCTCAACCGGAGCATCAAAGCATATCACACACGACGAGGAAGCACCATTATTAACGACTGCATTTTCAATAGAAGGGGTTGATGGGAGTGAAGAAGAGGGAGTTTCATTATGACTCTGAATGAGTTGATCTGGGATGCCACTTGGACTGGCTTCTTGTGTTTCAGACCCACTAGCAGATGCGTTGGGAGGAGGGGCTAGTGAGATGGCCCACCCACTTTGACTTTGACTTTGACTGCTGGAGGATGTGCTTGCTCCAGAGAGAGGAATTGTATCAACATAAGGTGGTCTTGATTCTTCCATAGCAGACTGGATTGAGGCACTAATTGCCATGGCTAATTCTAGGTCTTCTGCAGATGATGGTGCGGTTAATGGAACAACTTGTGCTTGAGGGTTGAATGGGAAATTTGGATGCGTAATCTGAAGTTGAGAACAGACACAGTTAAGTGGGTAGTTCCTAGAAAACCAAGAGATAAGTAAAATGAGTAAATGAACTAAATATTGAGGAAGCGCTGATTTGGGTAACAAGCATGGGATTTAATGCAAAATTACGAGGATCACCTGTATATGGAAAAAACAGTCAAGCCAATATTCTGTTGTCCCGGAAAAGGGAAAACAGGTGGAAGTGCATTGCCAGTTAGTTTGTCCAAGTCAAAACCATGACCATAGGAATTGAAATTTCAGAAGAATAAGAGCATGGTTCTATAGGAACACTCTGAGCTGAGTTTCCCGTTTTTAGTTACGGTGTTAAAAGACACTTTTAAAATTCCCGTTTTCAATTTTTTTCACTGTTTGTTAATTTTCAAACTTTTGTGACTTATTGATTCTTCTTGATGAGAATTCTAAAAGTTGGTCCTTTCCATAAACAAAAATTTTGGATAAAAGTCATAATTTTTCGCTTTTCCGATTTCTTTCGTCGAGACAAAACAATAAGTCACAAAAGTTTGACAAAAAACTGAAAAAAGCAATTTTTTTTTAATAAAGATAAATTGTTAAAGTGACTTTTAACACCGTAACTAAAAACAGGAAACTCAAGGTAGCCCTGGCAGTCCTATGTTACATGGACTCGGGTACAAGTATCGAGTGCGGATGCATGTCCAAGTGTCGGACCTAGACTTAAATCTTAGGATAATGGGATATTGTCCCAAAACGGGGTATGGGTACGTGGACACATCCTAAACACTGTAGCATATATTGCATGACTAGAGCAGGTTATATATTGCAAATTATACTGAGTAATGTATTTAAACAAGAAGAGTTAAAACAAAAATATATTTTTTCTATTTCATGTCCATGTAAAAGTCTAGAAATACCACCTTTTTAGCTAATTTGGTTTTCTTTTTCTGTAAATATCATACAATTAGAGGAACCGAGTGTATAAAATGGATACGTGTGTCGGACACAGGACACGGGTACTTCAGCCAAAATGAAGGATTCATCTAACATAGCCGGGCACAAGTCTGTAGGCAGTAGCCAATCAACTTAAACTGCACCTTACAAAGTCTGAGCTGACGTTATTGGATTTAAATATTGGCACCAGACATTAAAAAATGTCATGCTACCAAATTTTCTTTGGGATTATCATACATCAATTACTTTAATGCTCATGCACAATGGCAAGTGGAGCGGTAGCCTAGTTGAAGGCACCATATGCAATCATGGATTTGACGGAAGTTCAAAATTCACTAATTAGTTAGTTGTAAAGAGGCAATTGTATCAGCAGAGAGCCCTCTACTCTCAGTCCTGACTACTTCCCCCAACGCAATTAGTTCCTGAGCATCAATCCAAACTTTATAAGACAAGGAGAATCATTCCAACAAAAAACACCAGTTCATTTGCCTATTTTACTTCGTATGACAGTTCATCTGGATCAACCACCTCCCAAGTATCCTGAAAGAGATAAAGGTCCATTAACTCTGCTTAATATAGCACTAAAACCAGCTCCTTCGCAATCAGATGCACATATGATTGGCACCAAAAAGTGGTAAAGAGTGGTTATGTGCCAAATATTGGCATCCCCTCTCCAATGGTTGGTTCTATTTTAGATCCAAACAGTTTCAAATATTAACTAATTTACCCTCCACCTCATTTTCCCTTACTTTCTCAACCCCAATTCAACTGCTACCTCCACCCCTAAATGTTTGTCGAGCTCACAAAACAAGGACTTGAACACAGTCCACTTTTTTTAAGAAAAATTCAACAATTTACTAGATATCAACGAGTTCTTTTAATTTATGAAAAAAGTTCTAATTTTCCCTTGAAAAATATGTATTATTTTTAACTTCTAATTTCACTGACTGACAAACATTTTGGGACAGAGGGAGTACCTATTGTTCCTTTAGTCTAGGATGGTTGTAAAACATACAAGTTGGGAGAGAGCCTCTATTGTCTCCTTTAGTTACTCTACCAACATACATTGTCGGGGGTTTAGGACTTCTTTTATTTCCGTTAATTTGGGTTTTAGCGTCTTCATGAGTTTAGGATGGTTGGTCTGTTTGATTATATCGTTGCATGGTTCAGGTTGTGTCGTCGTCCTTTTCCATTGTTGGTCTGCATTTTTTGCTCTCTGACCTATCATGGATGCAAGCATAGATATGCATGCTTAAACTGTAAAATGGCGAACGAGAATAGGCAAATAAAAGAGAGGAGAAGAAGAAGAAGAGAGAAATACTAGGTTTGCAGTATAGCTAACGTTCCTCCATAAAACAGCTTTTATGCGTAAAAAGTACCTAAAGTAGTCATATAGCTCAAAAGTACAGAGACAACAACTCGATGATACCTGGGAATTACCAACATGATCCTCGTCCTCATCTTCCCCTGCAGTCAGAAAAACAATCGCAGAATTGTCTAACACAATTGCAGGAACAAAATTTATTTTGTTTTTTGATAAGTACAATTGCAGAAACAAAATCAACAAGCAGGAGACTGAGAGGGACAAACTTGAATTAACACTCACGTTCATTTATCCCAGCTAAGGCCAACCGCCTTGCTACCAATTCTCGATCTTCAGCATCTTGCAGCGCTCTAGCATAGGCTTCATCATTAGGAAAGGAAGCAGGATCTGGCTCAACACCAACCCTCATGTTATTATCTAAATCTTCTCCAGATTCAGCATGTGCATGCACATCAAATGCATCCTCATCTTCATCGTCATCAATACCGTCATCAGTACGGTCATATTCATCTCCACTAGGATCATCGAAATCTTCTTCATCCTCATGG